>CAJPIZ010000005.1:0-81284 GCA_905368565.1 Medioppia subpectinata
GATAAGAATTCTTTTAAATATCGTAAATCCTCTGGAGGGTTAGTAACGGGAATAGAAAGTTTATCAAAGAACTTGGAATTTGTCTGGTATGGCAATATTAGTGGTCTAGAACTATCCAATTCTGATAAATCTATCATAGAAAAGGATTGTTGGGAAAAATTTAGAAGTGTACCGGTATTTATAGATCCGGAAATGAACAGCCTGTGCTATGATGGATTCTGTAACGCCATTCTATGGCCTACAATACACTCTTTCCCAGACAATGTCTGCTTTACCTATAGAGAGTATGAGGCATATGTTGAGTACAATAATATTTTTGCAAACAGAATACTTGAAAATGCTAAGGATGGAGATATTATCTGGGTTCACGACTATCATCTAATGCTGGTTCCGGGACTTTTAAAGGAGAAAAACCCAAACATAAAGGTGATGTTCTTTCTACACACAGCCTTCCCAGAACACACCAACTTGAGACCACTAATATGTATAAAGCAGATACTTAAGGGGATTGCCGCTAGCGATGTCATTGCTTTTCATACTCCAGACTATTCAGTAAATTTCCAATCAGCCCTGAAGGCATATCAGATTGGGACCAATGCACATATTAGATCAATTTCGATTGGAGTAGATCCTGAAATGTTTAGGAGTCAGTTAATGGAGGAAGAAACAATTAAAAGAATCAGTGAATTAAAGAAAATTTATTCGAATAAGAAAGTGGTATTAGGAGTTGACAGAAATGACTATATAAAGGGAATGCCCCAGAGGTTTAAGGCAATTGAGCGATTTTTTGATAGAAATCCTGATAAGACTGAGGAAGTGGTATTTTTACAAATATCTATCCCCAGTAGATTGTCTGTTGTTGAATATTCTTCCTATATACAGCAAAACAACCAACAAATTCAGATCATAAACGGGAGATTTGGTGATATTAACAGCACGCCTATGAAGATGCTATTTAATAGTGTTGACTTTTCGGAACTCTGTGCTCTCTATGCTATTGCCGATGCCTTGCTGATTACATCCATTACAGATGGAATGAATTTGGTTGCATTGGAATATACTGCATGTCAGGATGAGAATAAAGGTGTAGTCATTCTCAGCCAATTTGCAGGCGCCTTGGCTACACTCCAGGGCTGTGTTGAACACAACTCAAATAGCACTGAAGAGATTGCAGAAGCTATTGAAAAAGCACTAAGTTTATCTAAAGGCGAAAGATCCGAAAGACACAGAGTAAATCGAGAAAACATTGATAAATTTACATCGATTGGATGGGCAGAGCAAAATCTGAAATTGATTACTGCAAATTGGAGGGATGAAGTAACAAAGCAAGCAAATGAATAAAATCCTTATTACATCTTTTAACTCCTAATTAAATGTGGGTAAGATGGCCCAATACTCAATAAACCTGTAAAAAGGGTATTGTGGTAATTGTCCACACTACAAGGTTGAATATTTCAATAAAATTGAACCGGTTTCTATGATCAATAGAGAGATTTGACCGAAGTATTCCAATAAAGCTTTTTAAAAACTCATTTTAATAAATTATGAAGATGTAATTGCCTTCAGTCTCAAGCATTTTTAAATATAGCTTGAAACCAGGAAGAAGATCAAGATTGGTAGTATTCTTCTAGATAGTTGTCATTGGTTGAATTGAGTTTATTAAAAATTATTTATTCCAAAGGTTCAATTCATCAGATTTATTTGAAATCAATAATTTGAAAACTAATTGATATTTTTTCAACCGTCATAAAAACCCAACGATGAATTGTTTTATGTCCATGATTAGTTAGCTTATCACATGTTGATTTTAGCTTATTCTGATTTATCATATTTTTCCTTAATTCCTTCCATTTTTAATATCCAAAAGAGGAATATTGTATTGATACAAAATAAGCTACGGCATATCAATCAAACATTGCTGACTGTTTCAGACAAAGTATTTTGTGATATTTATTTCAAACAACCCACATTTTAGGCATATTGGAAATTTAATTATCAAATACCAAATAAATGCAAAGAATTGAATCCCTGAGTATGTTGAATGAAAATACCAATAATAAGCATATCAAATTCATAGACAATACGAAGGAAGTTGAGAAATATTTTGTAAAGAATACGTCGTTGAGACGTGTCAGGCTCAAGCTGCACCCTGAACAAATTCGTGTATTGGAAATGAACTTCCAAGTGGATGCGAAGCCATCTGCATCCACCAAGAATTATATAGCTAATTCACTAAGTCTTCCTCTAAAAAATGTTCAGATTTGGTTTCAAAATAGACGAGCTAAGGCTAAATGTGTCTCGGAAGAAATGCAGAGGGAGTCTGGGCAGCGTTATTTCAATTCTCAATATGGAGAAACCCAATACAATGCCTCAATGTATAAAAATGATTTTCACAAGTTTTCAGACTATGCTGCAGCAGAATATAAGGCGGACACTTACCCTGGTAACGATTATAGACTACAGCCACACTACCAGGAGCCTCATGAGCATAGATCATCTGGCTCATTCTATGATACAGAAAATACTCCAAATAAAATAATAAATCAGTTTGAGGGGTGTAATAGCCGGTCTGGTGAAGTATCTCGTTTTGTGAATTCTAAAGAAAGTACTGACCGTAAGCCCATCATGGTTACATCTCCAACTAGTTATATCCCTCGAGAATTTGAGACTACAACAGTGGTTGAGAATAACTTAAAAGAGAGTAGCTCTGAAAATTACATTTTGTTTGATAAAATTAATTCGCCTGATGGGGGAACAACTATACCAGAATATATACTCAATACATCAGGAGATTGTAATCTGTTGAATAGTCAGCCATTTGGAAAACATCCAAAATACGATGGATATTTTCATCAATAAATTTTGGTTATAATTAAATCTCTTTTTAAGCTTTTATTTAGATTATCGATTTATTTGCAAGAATATGTTCAATTCTCTTCTCTACCAATCTATCAGATATTTCCTAAGTTAAAATTTCTACTATTACAATCAAAAAAATTATTAAAGTATAAATATGAAAAAAAATATATTGAAGAATTAGGGGATTAGGCTTGAATCTAAAGACCCAGATTAATGAAGTATACTTTTTTATGGTATACTTTGGAGATCTCAGACAAATCAAATACGTCTACCTATGAGGAGTAGAATTTTTTAGCTCCAACTCCAAAAAGTATAATTCCAAAACTATAGTTTCAAATACTCAACTCAAAGATCTCGTACAACTGGTCACTTCACTGTGCAATTGGCTGTTCTTGTGATATCTTCTAATATAGTACCATCATCTATGGGATAAAAATCTTAGAATACTTTTATACTACAAATAATTTTTTTAATTAACCCTTTATCATTATTGTTTTTTCAATATTTAAATTAATCAATTAATTAAATTTTATAAGCTTGAGAAATAAATGGAGCAATTATGCCCGCAACCATACTATACAATTGAATTATGCATCGATATTGGAGTATATCTGATGATTTTTTTAAAACACATAATCATAGATAAACTTACACAAATATTTTACGAAGAATGAGAATATGTTATGTGATAGCCATCGGCTAAAATATTTAATCAACAACCATACAGCTGATTGAACCAGATTCAGTAACCCTGGCATGTATCTTTCTAATTAGTAATTATTTCGATCTCTCTTTCAATACACAGCTGACCATCAACATTTAGAGAACGAATCAAATAGGTAATACATAAAATCCTTTTGTTATAGGCATCAAGTATATACTAGATGGTAATAGCTATAACCAAACCAATGATTGATAATTTTACCCCATATGAGAGATTCAAAAAAATTGCCATTTCTCAAGGATGTTCGAACATTACTCTACGCATTTGGTGATGTAGCAATGCCAAGAATGGACACAGCAATAACTGCTCACAACTATCTGTGCGACTATTTAAACAATCTGCTAATGAAAACCCATAACATGGCCAAAATTAAGGGGAAAACCAAGACTGAGGATCTACTATTTTTTCTCAGGAGGGATAGAAAGAAATATACAAGGGTAAAGAATCTTTTGATTACAAATGAAGAACTTAAAAATGCTAGAAAGCTATTTAACTCCAAAGATTTTGAAAAAGAGGAGGATACCGAGTTCAATGATTTGTGAAATAAACATGGGTTAATGTTATTATGCTCCAGGTAGTGGTGAAGCATTCTAACAAAACCAATCAGAACAATTTTGCTTAAGTCAGTTAAAATAAAGTATTATTGTCTTCATATCTGTATATCCACACCTATATTAACAAATATAACTGGGGAGTATCAGAGTGGATACTTTCTTAATACCTATTATCTCAAATTTTTTGGTAAAAATTTTGACCCAATATGGATTTTTCTGCAACTCAGCTTTCTGGACTTCTAAATAACATTAATCATGAAAAAACCAAATATATTGGGCTTCTGCACAAAATAAAGCTTCTGTTGGAGATAAGCGTGGATCATAAGTTGATTCAAACACATTTAAACCAACTAATCCTGACCTCTGATCCAAATATAATCTATCACAACATTAATTTTACTCATCCAGTACTAAAAATTCTGCAGGAGTTTTTGGAGAAGATGACCAAAGCCGGAACAGGAGTTGATTATTTTGTTAAGGTCACAAAAAATCTCATAATTGCTCTGATAGATCTGTTGGACAATGGAGTTTCGGCGAAGTATATCAGTGATTGTCTGAAAGATATTGATTTGAACAAAAGAATCAGTTGTGGCAAACCAGTGGATTTGGACGATTTCGATAGAATTGAGGAGAATTTATCAGCATTTATTAATTCGATTATAAACAACACCCATGTCACCAGTTTACTCTTAACATGTATAAAATCAACAAACTCATTTGATATTGAAAAGATCAGGATTATTAAGATCCCAACAGAGTGTATAGAAGATTCATATATTACAGAGGGAATAATAATTCCAACATCTGCAGTTGGAAAAATAAAGACTCTAGCAGATAGTTCTGTTGGAATATTCAATTGTCCTTTGGACATTCCAAGACCTGAGCTAAAAGGTACAGTGCTTTTAAACAATGCCAAGGATTTGGTAAATTACTCAAAGAGTGAAGTGGCCAGGATAAAGGAGATCATTTCCAGGATAAATGTAAATGCTATTGTTGTGTCAGGGACAGTGAACGAGATGTTTGTGGACTTTCTTGACTCAAGACATATTCTTATCTTGAAGGTTTTCAGTAAATTTGATCTAAAACGAATTTGTGATATCTCTGGGAGTAGGATTTTTACATCATTGGCACCAGCCTATGATCAATTAAGAAACCACAGTTTAAGTGCTCAAGGATGGGTCAAAGAAATTAAAAGCTACAAGGAGGGAGGATTTAAGTTTACAAAAATTGTTGGAAATAGCAAAATATCAACAATTGTTCTGAAAAGCTCTGTTATTGAAATCGTTGATGAATATGAAAGAAAGATTGTGAAAGTGCTAGAATGTATTAATGAAAAATATATCAGCATTGGTAAAGACTTGGGTAGTGAATCTGAAAGATTATCTTTTGAAACAACCATAGAAGTGGGTGATGACAATATTGTGTCTAAAGCAGTTAGCGAGGCACTTAAGGATGATATGGAGCTATTTTCTGTTGATAGGAAGAGATGCCTACAGTATGCAATAAATTTCATATCCACAATATTGGAAGTTAATGATTACCTTGTAGCTAAGAGGGATCAGCTAGATATTAAACCACAGCAAAATGGACATTGGGATGAAACTGATCATTAATATTAATAAACTGAAACTTTTTAGAAATTATAGTTGATTACGAAATTCTCAGCAGATTATAGTCATTCTACTGATAATAAATAATCATTGCTTGAAACTTGTAAAGAGAATTTTCGTATTAGTTTATTTAATAAATATCTTCTGCAACACGAATACCTGCACCATTGAGAATCTTAGCTCTACCACCAGTAGACTTCAAAATTGGAGCTGAGCATCCACCACACTTTTTGTCCGTTTGGCTGTGGGAGTAGCATAAGGTGGTCTCAGAACAGTCCTTACACTTTACCTGGATAAACTGTCCCTTACTAGTTCTAAATACTCTTCTCTTCTTGTGAATAAATGTTTCATTTCTTGGAATTTGAAGTTGTGCCATTCTGGGTAAAATTTTTGAAAAAAGTTTTAAGGAATTTGAAAGATAGATAGAATGTGACATAAAAAGAGTGGTAGGAAACGGTAACTAACAGAGCTAGAGGTTTTCCAGCCTATTCAACAGAAGTATCTTAATTTATTAGAAGATAGATGCTAATTACTAAGCCCTTATGACATTCACTAGAATTTATTGATAGGAATCTGAGATATTTGGATTGTCTTTATTCGTCATCCTCTTCCGGAAATATAACTAATTCTCCTTCTTGGGCATCAATTTGTGGCAGAAATTCTGTCTTATCAAATTCATCTTTTTTAACAAAATGGCTGAAATAAATGATTTTACCCGTTTCAAGATCGTAATACTTAATTTTTTTAAGGGATTTGTTTAAATTCACTATCTTGTCGTTTTCAATATAAAAAATAGAATCAAAGTAGTACTTAACTTCTCTGGCGATTTCCACTCTCGTGAAATAATATTCGGCTTGGTTCACATTTGCAAGTGGTTTGTCCAGAAAAATACAAGGAACATTCTTTAATAGCTTCGTGGACACAATCGTGTATGGAAATGCAAAGGATTCAATGATTAACGGCATTGAAAGAAAGTAAGGGCAAAAACTAAGTAAAGATCAAAGAGTGGGAAAAATCGGCTTAAAACTTATTACCCTTTCAAGTTAAGTAGTTTACGGTCTTTAAGGAGATGAGAAGTACATTCTAATGGTGCATAGCATAAAGATTGAATTACTGAAAACTGTTTGCAATATTACTTAAAAACTACAGGCATTTAATGAAGATTTCAAAAGGGGACTATTGGATTTTCTTTCCGTAAATATCTATGACTGGTTTATTTATTTAGTGTGGGTTAAGTAATATCTACTTCTTAACACATTTCTAAGTAATTTCTGATTCACTCCTGGTGTTTCTAGGAGAGGATGTCTTCTAGGCTTCTTAATTCCATTTCTATGATTCTTCTTGTTCTGATTCCTATTGGTGTGATTGGTACGCTTTGCCATTGGGGATCTAAAATTTTTACAAAAAATTCATAAATAACAGCCAATAGCAGATTAGTTCATACCAATTAACTTCTGCAATAAATGATTGAGATAGTCCCATTGCTATTAGTTATATATTCCAACCACTAACAGTAGCAATAAACACTATAATTGGCCAATGAATTTAATATCGCAAACTAGCATAAGTATGCATGTGGATAAACCACCATATAAACTTTAAAGTTTCCAAATATTTATAGACCCATGTTTATTGTGTCTAATTATCGGAAAGACAAGCCGATTACCTCCTCTTCGAAAAACAGATTAGTTTCGGTGGAAGCAAGTGTTGGAAATGTTAAGTTTGTTGCTCTAGAGTCAAATGAGCCGGTAGAATACTTTGTTGTTTCTACTAAACAAGCTAGCTCCCATTTTAACAAATCAGATCTAACTCCATCCAAGCTCTTTAAAATGGAATGTGTCTTTGAAAAGGCATTAAAGGAAGAAGATATTTCATATAATGGGCTTATAGATGAATTTGGAGACAAGAAAGCAAAGGAAAGAATCAAAAAGAGGAGGTTGGAACCATCGATACCCACCCCCGCAAATATAGCATTCAATATCAATAATCAGCTTATCCCTCCATTTAACGAATCAGCTACTCGTCTAGAAGACGCATATTCTGTAGAACTCATGTTTGACCCAGAAACAATTCATAATTTTAATTCGGTTGAAATTGACTTTGATGATCTGTGTGACTTGGTAACCCAATTTGAAATCTTGGACGACAGAAAAATTTTGTATGTTATTATCGACTGCATCTTCAAGGTGCTATCTCAACCTCTTCTTGCAATGAATACTTTTCCAAAGGAGTATTCTTTCTTTTTACAAAAACTCCTACCAAACATCAATAGAGGCAAGCTGGCCTCTCTGCTTAGAGATCAGTTGATGGTTAAGCTTTTTGTTGTGATACTTATGGCTCATGACTTTTCGTTCGAAATGGCCAAAATACCCAAGTTTAATACACCTCAAACTAAACTATTAAATATAATAAAGGCAATTGGATGCACAGTTCAGAAGAATGGAAGATTGGTATTGACTCAAATGCCAACAAGCACATACGCCTCACATTAATAAATACAAATTTATATATTGAGATATACTTTTTTGGTTCGATATTGAAAGATTGATTCCTATATTTTCATTAAGGTTGTTGACTGATAAAGCAGACTTATGGAATAGTTCGAATATTCGCACATATGGTTTAACTATCAGACAGGCCCATTATTTATTTAGTGTGATTAGAAAACTGAGAATCAAGCATTAAATACAATAAGTGTGTTTATTAATAACTCAATATGGCACTGGCGTATAGGAAAAGTACAGAAATAGTGATATTAAAGCTAATCCCATAACTATTAGGAATGAATACCTTGGTCTCCTGGGCTTCTTTTCTAATAAATTTTCATATCTTAAGAATGCCTCTATTACCCTTTCAATTTTCTTAGTGGTTTTGGACTCTTCATCTTGCATCATATTCTGATGGATATTAGAATATTTATAAGGAAGCTTGTCATCTAACCTGGAATATGTTGGGGAGGCACCATCATATTTTGAAGAAATATCACCAGTCTTTTCAGTAAGTCCCTGTTCAAAATTATTTTGTTTGGAATCCCCACGAGACTTTATACTATTCAAATCTGAATCAAAATGCTCTTTAAATTTATAACTTTGATCTTTGTCATGCTCAATACTGTTCATCTGGGATCTTCTTTTCTTTCGGATTTCCCGGAGAAGCTCTGTTGCAGTTGATAGAGGTAAAATGTTGACTTTAGAATCACAAATTAAGTTGCGGTCCACCGCCTCAAATAGAATCTGCTTCATCTCCTGGTTCGTAAGATTTCGAGTCCCAAATTTCTTGTACAGTTTCTCTTCAAATTCATTCATTAAAAGAAGGTTTAGGGAAAATATCTTTTCATAAAAACTAATCTCGTTCTCAAGCATCATTAGATAAGTTTGAGTAAGGGATTGCAAATTATTTGCGAGATTTTAATTCCAGTTATACTTCAAAATTGTTGAAAACAATATTTAATAAAGTGATTAAAACAAATTCTTAAATTTTCAACATCCATAAAGTACCTCCTTTAAATTTAATAATTTGATCTCATACATATTTACTTAGAAGAATCACAATTGAAAATAAAATAGCGATGACCAGTAAGCCCTTAACTGTAGCGCCAGCTACACTTTTGTATGTTTGTTTCTTTTGCTGTTCCTTTGCTTCTTTCACAACTTTTTCATTTAAGTGGACTATATAAGGCTTGCTATCTTCCTTAATCTTTTTGTCATTGAAATCCACAAATTTTAAAGTCGATGGATCGATACTCTTTAAACTTGTGTTTGAAGTTGCATTGACCACCTCTCTCTCTTGATCCTTATTTGCTACACCATCATTTCGAATAAATTCTACCATATCTCCTTTTATTCCTTTACTTTTATTTTATCAACAACCAATCAAATAAGCTCCAAAAGGATAAACACAAAGGAGTAGACTATGCCTGTGATTTATATTTAATGAACACAAACTGACCATCTCAAAAAAGTATCTGTTTTAGTACTATTTCATAGAATAAATTGTTTGTATTTGTAAATCCCTCTGATGTGTATCAAATTTGCTGTTAATCAATATCATTTCTAAACCTCAGATATAACTTTTCAAAAGTTATAGAAACATTAATGTTGTTCTTATCCCATATGTAAACAATGGGAGTAGTTTGATAATTGAAAAATAATATATACTTCAGATAGGTTAATTATTTATCAAATTTATTTTGACATCGCTTCTAAAAGATCACACAAATCTCCCTCCTCATAGCAAATTTTATAAATTGATGTGATTAATGGGAAATTATCTGCTTTTCTGCCAAAAAAATCATAGAATGTCTTAACTGTACAAAATCCTTGCAGCTTTTGACCCCCAAACCTCTGTTCAACACATTTTCTAAGTAACTCCGAATCTTTGAGCTCTGAAAACTGGGCAAAATCCTCATTATCTCCAAGGTTTCTTTGGATTAGATACTCTCCAATAATCTCCCCCCCCTTGCGATTTCTTCCACAGACACAGCTGGTCAGCAAATCACCAATTCCACAGCTTTTGAACACAATTGAATCTTTCAGCCTGTGGCGGCTATTTTCAGTATCAAAGATCTCCATAAATCGGATAATTTCTAGAATACCCTTTCTAAAGAAAATCGAAATAGTATTGTTTCCTATACTTAGTTTGTTTGTTTCTTTTGCACAACCAGACAGTATTCCATATCCTATTGAGATGATATTCTTCATTGCTCCAAATATCTCAATTGATTTTTCATAAGGAACATACTCAATGAAAAACTTTTCATTTTTAAACATTTGATCAAAGTACTTTACGCTATCATAGTTTTGATATCCAAGTGTTGTGTCTGAAATAATATCTGATGAAACTTCAGATGCTATATTTGCACCCATTAATGATGAACATTCGATACCAAGTAGATTTGTGATATTTTGAGTTGGTGTAATTAACTGAAATTTGTGTTCAGACGAAAAATCCAACCTCCCATTCTTTGCAGATAGTTTATCTATGAGAATTCCTTTGCTCAAATTGACTCCTATAGCTCCTCTTTTGATCTTTAAACTGCTTAATGTATTTAAAAACTCACATGGCAAACAAAATACAAAAATATCAGCATCCTCCAATTTAGACAAGGATGTTACTGTTTTAATATTTTCAGGCAGGATAACCCCTGGCAGATATTTTGGATTTTCATGAAAAGTATCAATTATCTCTGATAAGTTCATAGGTGTATCATTGTAGTTAACAGATTCTTCATGAACATACATGTAGATTATAGAATCAATCAAAATATCCTCGGCCTTTGAACTACAGCTTTGTACATTTATTGCTATATGCCTAGCAATTGCAGTACCCCAGTTTCCACATCCGATTACTGCAACCTTTTTGAAGGTTTTTTTATTCACAGCACTTTCGCTGTCACAAAACGCCATTCCAGGGGTAAATAAATTGGGCAGAAGACATATTGTATTTGCATATTATAAATAAAAGAAAATTTCTACCAGCACGACTCAATATCCCAGATATATTTTAGAACAAATTACAAAAAAATATATATTACAACTAAAAATATCTGCTCTTGTTATTGAGTATATATTTATTCCTAATTACATTCTGAACATGGCCTTTTGGGATTCGATAAAACCTCATAACTAATTAAAGTGTAAATATCAAACTGGGCAAGTCATCCAAATGATAAACAACTAAGAGTCTACTTGTATCTTAAGTAACTTCTAATCCACCTGAGATCTTTACTTATATCTTCATACATATACTCTCGAACTACCTTTTTAATACGATGAGAATATTTAAAAATCATAGAAATTCGCTCACGATTCCATTTCTCCATTATACCTATAAAGGCTACCCCAACTATCTCTACACATGATTCAAAAGCATCCAAGAGCACTTCATCCTTAAGGATAAAATCCTCAAATGATCTTTGAAGAAAAACAATCTCCTGTTTTCTTAATTCTGGCTTATTCTTAAGTAGTTGAAAGCATGTAACTATTTTACATTCTGACTTCATACCCTCCAAAGATTTCATCAAAAATGCAAAGTCATCGTCAGAAAATTTGTCCGAAGCTATTGCCTCCTTAAAAAGATCGTTTGTGAGGTTTCGGGATTGAAATTTATGAATTTCAATTAACAGCTCTTGTGGATAAAATTTTTTAAAAAGACTCTCCAAGCTAATCCTCGGTTTATAATACCTCACCATTAATTCCTCCATTTCCTGAATAGAGAAATATGAAATAAACTGATGAAAATACAGTTCTTTTCTTGCAAAATTATCGATTAAATAACTCTTTAGGTCCCCGGAGAACCTCATATTCTTTGCCAAACACTCAACAAACATTATAAAGGCTGATTCAGAATTCGTTTGGACATTGTGAATAAATTCAATAATAACCAAATCATCTTTGTTTGACATGGTTTTTGCAAACTCCATCATTTCATCTACGTTATCAATTTTTTTATAGTATTCATTGCAAAATAGAATACTTTCGGAGCATATTTCATTCATTTCCGTTGGACTTAAGTCCAATTCTCCCACATATGGACTAAAAAATTTATCAATCTCTGAAATTTTTTTAATGAATGAGCTTCTTGGAATTAGTACCTTCCCAGATTTGACTCCCTCAATCACAGAAAGAGCTAAATAAGGCCTTTTTTCAAAAAGTGTGCTAACAACTTCAAAGTTGTAATCTCTTGTATTTTCCAAAATGGGATTGATATCTATTTCTGGAAGATTGGATATAAATATCTCCTTGAAATAGGGCTTCTGAGTGTGGATTAGCTCGAACATTCTTTTGTATACCCTTTGATTGGTTGCCTTCAGAAAATAGAAAAACAAGTCCATATTTGATAGCACAAAAGAATTCGAACTTTCAGGAGAGTGCCAGGTTTGTAAAAAGTAGTCTAGGACTTCTCTTATATCAGATTCTTCAAGTAGAAATGCCACCTCTTCTAGTATTTTCAAATTCTCCATTCTTTCAAAATACTTCACCAGGAAAGTGCTCAATGGAACTTTTATTTCAAATCCAGCGTTTCGGAATATTCTATCAACACCGTTTTCTATCTCACTCTTTGATTTTTTGATTAGAACTTCAAATATCATATGTTGAAATAATTCCAGGATAGACTGTTTTTCTTCCTTTTCCTCCTCCAAGTATTTGAAATCGAATGAAATGTAGGAATGGAACAGATTAGGAACGTTATACTTCAATAACTCGGTGATTTTCTCAAGATGCCATTCGAATGAAGGCCTCAAATGTGTTTCCATTTCAATTTCAGTAGAAAAGAGTTTTGTTAGGTAACTTATCACAACAGATGAGTTTTCGAGAGTTATGAAAGATTTAATGTTTGCCAAAACAGATATCAGCTCGGTGGAGCTTCTATCTTCCTTCAGGAGAGAAATGAATTCTAAATTGTTCAAAAATTTGGCTTCCATTTTGGGGACAAAATCAAGAATGAATAAATGGAATAAAAAGATTCGAGTTTGGGAATGAAGTTGACAGTAAGATTACTTTTGTGGAGTGATCCTTTCCTTGTGCCCAAACATCAACAATCAATGTATAAAGGCTGAAATAGTAGTTATATGAAGACCTCTGTTCAAAAGGGCTTTCACTTAATTAATTTATTAACCCACAAAATACAGCCAAACAATCGATTTCAAATACTTCAAAATTTCTATTATTTGCATCTTAGATTCCCCACTTGATCTGTCATAGAATGTAATGGGAACTTCCTTTATCGTGGCTCCATATTCTTCAGCTCTTACAATAATCTCCATTTGGAAGCCAAAGCCTTGATTACGAACGCTTTTCAACAGCTTCTTCAACATCCCAGTTTTATAAATTCTATAAGAACCAGTCAGGTCTGTTGATTTTAAATCCAACACAAACTTAGCAAGAGTATTTGCAACGGAAGATACTAGTTTTCTTTTAAATGACCAACCACACACACATCCATATTTGATAACCAAATTGTTTCCTACATTCTTAATATTTGGACTATTTTCTTTGGTAAAAACATCTGATCTATTACCTACACTGCGATTTATAATCTGGGTGGCTTGATGTCCAACCTCCTCCTTGTTTTCATATGATTTCTTGTCTGGATTACTATTCATGTATGCCTTCCTTCTACAACCCATATCAACAGATCCATTATTTTCCTTAAGTTCATACAGAGTATATCTAGTTCCTGTAACAATGTCATATTCCTTATATTTACTCATTTCCAAAATGTCAAATGGGTTGTGCTGTAGATCACAATCCATAATAATTGTATAATCATATTTACAGTACTCCACTCCCTCGAAATATGCCGAACCCAATCCCATCTTTCTTGGTCTTCTTATAAGCTTTAGTTGATCCTCACCCATTTGTATCTGCAGTTTTTCTACTTCCTCTGCGGTCCCATCAGCACTGTTGTCATCAACAACTATGAGAATATATTTACAATCCAACCTATGGAATACATTACTAAGCATTCTTACCAATATGGTAATATTATCAGCCTCATTGTAAGTAGGTAAAATAACATTGTACATGGGTCCAAAAATACGAAGGAAAAAAACAGTATACCACAAACTAATATCGATGAGGAGTCACGATTTTAGACTAAAATTTGTGGAAATGAAAATATAGTAATTAGAGGTCCTTAGAGATCCATCTAAAGTTATTCCATAAAGATTTCCATATCTTAGAGTCGGACCAAAATATAATAAAATATTATTGGAAGATTTTCTATGCAATATACTTTCCGATTAATATTTACTTAAATTACTCCGATAACTTTGGTTGAAATATCAAATATACTTATAATATCGACAGAGGTTTTACTTAAACTATGCTGAGACTTTGTTACTACTTTCAAGTTTATTTTATTTTTTAATATTTCTTTTTATGCATGAAAATTCTCAATGTAGCGGAGAAACCATCAGTAGCAAAATCAATCAGCAAAGTACTCTCCAATAAAATACATAGCTTCCGAGGAAAGAATAAGTTCTGTCCCAACTATACATTTGAATATGATGGAGATTCAATGGTTTTTACGAGTGTCTTGGGCCATTTATTCAACTACGAGTTTGCTCGAAAGACCAAATGGAATGAAGTAGACCCATTCGAGCTATTTACCTGTCCAATTGAGAGTAAAATTAAGGAAGAGTTTCTATCGATAAAAGACAATATTATTTCTCAATCTCAAAACTGTTCAATGGTAATAATTTGGACAGATTGTGATCGAGAAGGTGAGCACATAGCCAATCAGATCAAAAAAGTCTTACTTATGAAATATAGCAGAAATGAAGCAACAGGAAACAAGTACCAGAGTTCCAATCAATTTGTTATAAAAAGAGCTCGTTTTTCTGGTATTTCAAGGACTGAAATCGTAGGTGCACTGGACAACTTGATTGATATTAATTACAACGAGTCGGATGCGGTTGATGCAAGAATTGAACTAGATTTGAGACTAGGCAGTGCATTTACAAGGCTGCAAACACTTTCATATTCGAATATTAAGGATGTGGAGGCTATGAGTGCAGATAAAAATATAATATCTTTTGGACCGTGCCAAATTCCAACATTAAACTTTGTGGTGCAAAGACACAACGAGATAATTAAGTTTCAATCTGAGAGATTTTATTCAATCAATATAACTGTCAAAAGTATAACCACTACTAAGGAATGTAAAAACAACAAATCTGGTAGTACTTCTCTAGACATTTTTAAATGGTCAAGGGGAGATGTATTCGATAAGAATTGTGTTTTGCACTTCTATAATCTAATAAGATATGAAGACATAGTTGTGACAAATAAGAGTGTGACCAACAGAACAAAATATAAGCCATTACCACTAAGAACTGTTGAATTTCAAAAGATAGTTTCCGGATATTATAAAATGTCAGGGAAAAAAATTATGGATATTGCAGAAAAATTATACAACTTGGGATATATTTCATATCCTAGAACAGAAACAGATTCGTTTGGGAATAGTTTTGGATATACTTCTATAATTAATAAGTTACAAAATGATACAAAGTTTGCAGAGTATGCAGAGAAGCTGATCTTTTGTTATCCTAGAAATGGATTAAACAATGATCAGGCACATTCACCAATATATCCACTGAGAGATGGGAATGGATTAGAAGGAGATGAGAGAAAGATATTTGATTTTATAGCTAGGCGGTTCTTAGGATGCATAAGTGACAATGCAAAGGGAGTAGAAACTGAGATTACCCTTCAGACATCACATTCCACAGATATTGATGGAAATAATCGTGTCAATGGGGAAATGTTCACGGCAAAAGGCCTTATTATTACACATCGAAATTATTTGGATATCTACATCTACGATAAATGGGATTCAAAATCCATTTCTAGTTATGAAATTGGCGAAACAATACAGAATATCAAGAGTCTTAGTAGAAATTCCATCCCTAATGGCCATATTGGCTGTGCTTCTCCTATTTCCGGAAACACATCAAAGCCTGATTATCTTTCTGAAAGTGATTTGATTACGTTAATGGATAAAAATGGAATAGGCACCGATGCGACAATACACGAGCATATTCAAAAAATTCAACTCAGAAATTATGTAAAGAAGGAGAACAACAGACTAATTCCATTTCCACTTGGAATTAATTTGATTGAAGGATATAATAATTTAAGGCTGCCTATTAGTGAGCCAAATCTCAGGAAAGATTTGGAAATTGATTTAGTGAAGATTTGTGAAGGCAAAATGAAAAGAAATGACTTAGTCAAACGAGAAATAGAAGTATTCCAGAGGATTTATAAAAAAATGGAGACGAATATAGCACAATTTGTGGAGATATTGAAACAAAATCCCACCAATGTTTATATAAATGATCACAATGCTAGTGGAAATAGCCACACTAGGAAGTCCCAGCATGATGATAGTAGCGGAGGAGATGATTTGAATCATGATAATGAAACAAATACTAAAAGAATAAAAACTACCTCAAAAGACATTTCTCACAATAATATTGAAAATAGATCAAATAACACCAGTGGACAAATATTTACAAACACAAATTCTAATAATACCAAAAAACATCATCCTCAATTTTCTATGAACTCGTATAAGTCTGTTATAAAGACTTCAACAATTAAATCAAACAAAATAACCTCTCCAAAGTGCATATGTAACAAACCCGCAAAAAGATTACAAACCAAGAAAGGTCCAAACATAAATAAGTATTTTTATTGTTGCAAATATTTTCCTAAAAAATGTGAATATTTCCAGTGGGAAATGACTGAAGAAAAAAAGCAATAACTCTCGACTAACTACTGAAAAGTAATACCATCTCACTAAATTAATAGAAACAGAGTATTTATTATCTGAAGTCAGAGATGTGTTGTTTGGTATTTCTGTAAATTCCCGACTTAATTGTATATTTTACAAAGTCCATAAAAAACCATCATCCACCTCTTTTAAATGAAACAAATCGTCCAGGCTTTCTGCTTTTATCAAGCAACGCTTTTATAAATATTAGTACCCCGTCTTCTGTAAATTCAGTGTTGCTAAGACTATCATAAAACTGGGTAATATTGTATATGTTTATGAATTCTAACATATTCGTGTATAAATACTCAATAATCATACTTTTATCAAATTCACACAATGGGACAAGTATTTCATCTGAGGTCTCGAGCTCCAAGAAATCATTGATGAACTGAGGAGTTTTAATCATTTCTGGTATTTCCGTTTGTTTATTTTCTGTTGAACTGAGGTTAAAATCATCATCATCAAATGTGCAGGAATCAGAAGTATTGGTATCTTCATCACATGAGTCAGAATTACTTTCAATCGGTAACTGACCAATATTTTTATTAAAACAGTTGCTTTTATTTGCTAGAAACTCTGTTTTCTTATGTACTGTGCCATTATCTATTCCACTTGATAGCACTGCAGGCGTTTTGATTTCATCAATAGTCAAAATTTTTCTGTTCTTTACAAATAGTTGTTTGATCTTAATTTTTTTGTAAAATATTCTACCGATAAATCTAAAAATATCTACATGGATGGCATTTTGTTGTATAGGATGGTTAATTGCAAACAAATTCCCATTAAACCCATCAATCCCCAGTTTTTTAATTTGAAATTCTGTTGTTCTGGAAAATTTGATGAATATGGTGCCAATTGGAAGACCTATAAAGTTCATTTGTGATGAAGTGGTGTCATTGGAAGAATGGATTAAAATATCATCAGCATCCTTGGATTCAGTTGAACTCAAAAAATTAATAGAAAATTCTGAGCTTACATTGTCTATTGAGCTAATCGAATTTCTTTCTTTTGTCAAATTGGTATTTAACCTATACCTGTCATCATGCTTTCTATTGGATTTACAAAAATAATTTGGTGTCAAAGCTAGTTCTGAGTCTAAACTCTTTCCAACCCCCCTAAGACTGTTCTTATTGTCGAGCTTATCTAAATATTCTAAATTTGTTTCTATAATTAAATTACTAAAATGATTAATTTTTCTAATTTCCAGAATATTTCTAATCTCAATAATATTGATTATTGGCTTTAGGGGTTTGTTGAGGGTAGATTTCGAAATATCAACAAAGTTATATTTTAATTTTAACCGGTCCAATATAGAAGTAATTGCAAACGTCTTTCCGGCTCCACTTGGCCCATATATTACAAGTGGAAACTCTCCATTTTCAATGCATTTTGAAATTCTTTTGAATTGTGAAGAGTTAATCAAATATCTGTTTATTGAATGCAATTGATTTAATGATTCTCCCCGTCTTGATGCTGTAGTTTTCTTTCGATTCAGACTTTTATAATCTTTACAGCCAATCCCTATGGAGTTGTGCCTACATCGATCATTGACATTATCTTTAAAGCATTCGAATTCGCTAGAATCACAATCAGATGATGAAATGAAAGCCATGGGTAAAAATTGCCAAAAGCCAGTAGAATTTAATTTATAAATAACAATCGTAAAATGGTTATGGAGTATTAATAACTCTTCACCGATGTTATGAATTAGCATAAATATAACCAATTGAAATGCTATAATAATCAATATCAAATAGTTATTATTTAAACCAATAAAAATCTTGGAATGCATTCTGCAAAGAAACAAAGAATTCGATATTTTTATATTTGACTGTAGACTAAGGTTTCTTCACAGTCAACAAAACATCATCTCTTGATTGGATTGTGGAGAGACAATAAATAGTTTGAACTGAATAGAACGCAGTATAAAGATGGGCTCAAGCATGTAGAATAAATAAAGGAACTTTTTAATAAATAATTTTCAAAAATAATTGAAATAAATATATTCTAGAGCGGATATTTATTTGAACCCACTCATCCTATCATCGATTTCTACAGTATAATATGCCTGGTTGTACCAATTTTTTATGAATACTAGACAGATTCTTGATTATTTAAAATAATTGATTTTTCTGATATTTTAATAATTTAAGGAAATAATAAGATCTATACAGTTCAGAGTGTACAACCTTTGAAAATTGATTTGGATAGAATGAATGGACATTTTCGGAAATGAGAATTTTAATTTAAAATGATGCAATTGAAAAACTTTGTGTGACATCATAAAGTCAAGTATAAATTGAAAAAAAATCTGCAGACCCATATGTTATCAGCTAAGCTTCTTACTTTATCATTCGGATTGTTGGTGTGTTTGGGACCAAGGAGTTCCAGGAGTGTCTATAAACGCTCTGATTGTGGATTAGGGTTGTACCCAGGATGTGGACCAGAGGTGCGTGATTCCAGTGAGTCATCTGATACTGAAGAGAGGAGATCAAGAAAATGCCACAAGAAGAAGAGATGCAACATTGATTGGGTCAATCCTAAGGGTCGTTGGGGAAGGCATTGCAGGAAAGGTGATCGCTTCCCTTGTAAACCAAAGGAGATTTGCTTCAAAAGAGTAAGGTGTGACAGGAGGAGACCTGAGAGATGTGAAATATTCCCAAATCCATGTGATTACTCAAAGAGATTCTGTTGTGAAGAGAGACCAGCATTTGTGTGTGATCCGATAATTCATCTTTATTCCATCAGATGTTGTGGAGGAAACGATCTATTTTTCAGATACAAAGTGGAAGTGACTGATATCAGTTGTTACTCAGTGTTCATTGGAGAGAACAGGACCAATAATATTCTTGATTGGAAAGTAATCCGTGCAGTGAATCCAAAGGAGATTTTGAATGGCAGAATTTCTATCCTTCGTGAGCGCGTTAGACCGCATGTTGGAGCATGGTACAATTTGATACTTCGCTCAAAATTGCCGTCATCTAGTGATATCTATTCCACTGCCTTTGAATACACGTGTTCAGGTGAGTTTGTTCCAGTTCAATAAAATGGCTATAAGTAATAGTTTTGTTTTAAACGCTTATATTTCGAGTTACCATCACATTATAAGTAAGATAAGGTTTTTTGATATCTATTTATTAATTTATGTGTAAAGTGTCACAGATTTATAGTATCAAGCAATTCCAAATTGTTGTCTGTTGTTAATTCAGATGTACTGTCTATGTCAGCAGTTTGATAAATCTTGGTGAAGATAATCTTTCTTGTTTTATTTATTTTGTCTATAGATTCAACCAAATATATCCTGAAAAAGTTGTTTTTCTTGGATAAAAAATACAAAATCTCAAGTTTCTCCTTAATAACCAAAAACTCAAGTAAATCAAAGAATGATTTGGAGTGAAAAACGTTACATAACTTTTCCAGTGCAATTAGCAAACTACCATTTATAATTTCGTAAATTATTGAGCTATATATCTCGTGGAAGTCGGTTGTAGTGTATATTTTCCGCAAATCACAAGACTTGCTATACTTATGACACTCGTTGTATGATACATTCAGCATATATGATAATGAAATAGTTCTATGATGTCCTAGAATTTTAAATAACACTCGATTAAGAGAAAGCATAGTTGAATAAAAGTCAATTAAATTGAGCTTCATAGATCTTGTAAAACAATCCACATATGGGCTATTCAACTGCATTTCTCTCGGCGATAAAATACAGCAACTAATCAACTTCCTCTGATACTCTTCTCTGATTTTATTATTCTCCGATGTATCTACTTTGGGTGAATGTATTAGAATATAAAAGTATATCTTCGAAGCTTCATAATATTTCTCCTGTAAGTATTTTACTTCTGCTACTTTTGATTTAATTGTGATGTTTTGTGGAAATTTATTTTCAAGTTTTTCTAAAACTGCCAGAGCAATATCGTATTTTCCATTTTGTAATAAAAGTAGTGATTTACACAGTGAAAGATGGCTTTTCATATCCATTATTAGTTCAAAGGGGCTTTTAAAATTAGTTAATGCAATCTGGAGCAGAATAATTATATTTACTTATTAGTTAGTTAGTTAGAAATGTCTTAAAATATTGAGGGTTTGGCTGATTGGTTGTGAATTCTAAACAACAGTCTGGAAAA
Source organism: Medioppia subpectinata (assembly GCA_905368565.1). Taxonomy (NCBI): domain Eukaryota; kingdom Metazoa; phylum Arthropoda; class Arachnida; order Sarcoptiformes; family Oppiidae; genus Medioppia; species Medioppia subpectinata. Next base: position 21,170 of record CAJPIZ010000005.1, read on the forward strand.
GCAGTTAATCAAGCGTAGTAACTATTGTAATCACATTTATTATTCATTTGTGCTGATCTTGCTTATGGATTATACTTACTGGTACCGTTACTAATTTTATTGTTGATTGTGATTCTTAACTTAAAAACTTTTTATCAACCATTCCAACTTGCTTATAACTGAATCATCATGGCTGATCCATATTATATTTAGACTCTTAATTCAACCATAGTTGGCCCGTCATCAGAAGAAACAAATAACAGATCACCAGTTGAATTAAACTCAATGTTTTTTATAGGTGAATCAGTCAGAATTCTAAATTTTTCCCTCGTGCGAATATCACGAAAATTCATGGCATTACCTATCCCATAGACGACAACACTATTAAACATGTCTGCACTTTCAATAGAAATTTTGTTGTTTGTTTCATCACTATACACATTCAAAGCTGAATCAGATGCTATATCATATATTTTTAAACATCCCATTCCAAATCCCAAAACCTTATCACTTCCTAACTGTTTGTGAAGTGAACAACCAATGCTTCTCATTTCGAAATTCGAAAAACTATCGAGTTCCAATGTAGTATGATCTTCTCTATCATCTGGCGATAAAGGGTTTGTTTTCCTCAACCCATATGGAGACAGCAACCCCATGAGTCCATCAGAAGAAGTTGTAACAGCAATTCTATCGTAGCTCAAAGTGTTAATACGTGACTTGTGGCCAACAAACGAAATCAATTCCTCTGATTTATATACAGCAATGGAGTTGTCACTGCAAGTACATATAAAATGATTACTATTAATATAAATAGAATCAAATATTTCGTGACTTGAAATTTGGATTTTCTTCCTGAAAAATATTGAACCATCGGTACTCGAACTCAAGACATAGTTTCCATAATCTGGGGTTTCAACACATCGAACAGAAGTAATGGCTCCTGAATGCCTCTCCTGAATATTTTCCGATTGGGAAACTGGATCATAATGAATCAGATTTCCAGAATATGTCCCAAGGTATATTTTTGCATTTGAAGCAGCCATGGCAGAAATATCCTGCATCTGCGCCTCAAAGAGATGTTCTGACTTGTAATATGCATGCAAAACATTGTCACTTGAAAGGATTGCGATGTTATTCCCGGTCCAACAACTAAACAAACTATCAGAGATACTTAATTTTTTCAATGATGTCTTAAGAAAATGATTTTTGCATTTGTGAATCTGTTTATTGTGGATGAAGTCTGAAAAGCTTGACTCACACGGCTCAACTTTCCCGTTTCTGTAGTGAGACTTTCCATAAATATATTTTAACCCACATTCAACAATATACTCTAGATCATATGGCATATTCTTCTCTTTGGAATAGTTATCAATTAATTCTTTAATATCTTCATCGTTGATGTCGAACATATAATTCTGAGGGCTTAGAAACAGACTTTTTTGGAGGAGAAAATAATTATAAAAGTATAATTCAAGAGAAATTAGAATAACAATTGTGCCCAGTCGTATATTATCCTTGTAACATCCTCAACAAGCATCTTAAAAGAGTGCCTATATGTTATACCCATCCCAGCTATGATTTGCTTATAAATATTCCTTTTTTCAACCGATCTAATGGCTTTTGCTACTTTGGTTCAGAAAATCAAAAAGAATAATAAAATGATCAAATTGGTCGTATTAGGACTGGATAATGCTGGTAAAAGCACGATTCTTACAAAATATCTCGGAATAGAAATGAATGTTGCGCCTACTTTTGGATATCAGATATACAATTCGAGTTATAAGGAATATGAATTGACTATTTTAGATATTGGTGGGCAAAGCATGTTTAAAAAATTTTGGTCGAATTATTTTGAAAAGATTGATGGTGTGATTTATGTTCTTGATATTTCAGACCGAAGACTCCCATCGATTTCAGAAATGTCATATTTTTCAGAAATCTCTAATTTGGACGTGCCAGTTGCAGTTTTTGCAAATAAGATTGACTTACAAGAAAAGAAAAGCAGGGATACTCAAATAACAAATCCATTTACCAATTCGAAGGTTTTCTTTGTAAGTGCAAAGTTAAACATCGGTTTGAACGATGGATTCGAGTGGTTATTGGATCAAATTGAGGTAATGAATCTAGCATAAGTGATTACTATGATATAATTGGCAAAGTTTCTGAATGCTGTTTACTAATTTATTGTCTGCCGTCATATGATCCAATCACAACCCAACAACTGTCTGTGGAAAATATTTCTATATATAATATCAGCGACTATTTCAAGTGGTATGTGTCTTTTTACCCCTATGTCCTCAGCACCCAAAAAAGAAAATTCGGATTCAAAAAAAGCAACAGAATATAGGAAGCTACGAGACAATTTGTATACTTTATTATATTACAGCAACAAACCATTCATTTTAACAGAATTAGCTCTGCAGTTCAAAAATAGTAAAAAGTCAGAAATTGAAAAGGTTTTGACTGATTTGGAAGAAAAGCAGATGATTACAGTCAAGATAAATGGCAAGACAAAGGTATTTTATCTGAACCAAGAAAAGATGGATTTCTCTATTGATTACCTTAAAAAGCCACTCAACATCTCTGAAGATAATGAAGCAAAAATTACCAAGATTGATCCCAATGATGATGTTCAATCTCTGGAATTACTTAGAACAGCCTTTGAAAGTTCTGAATCAGAGCTAAAATTGTTGAAACTAAAAAATTCTACACTAACTGAGCAAATTAATGGTTTAAAATCAGAGTTAAGTACCGAAGAGATGAGGATAAGAATTCAACAGATGATGGAATATATTGAAGAAAACAAAGATGTATTTGACATAACAGTGATTGACAAGGATGAATTCAACCAACGGATGGAGAAATTGCAATCTCTGAAAAAGATGGACTCCAAAAGAGCTAAGATTTTTAAAAATATCGTTGATGAAATAAGTGAAGGCTTAGGTGTTAAAAAAAAATATTTTCTGAGCGATGTTGGAATAGAATAGCCAGATTGATGCTACTATCTATAATCATTAAAGAATTTAATTCAGGAGAAATATCTATAAGCACAAACTGTGTAGAGAAAATTGTTTTTAGTAGTTCCGTTAATTTATCATAGAAATTTCTATGATTTAGACTTATTTTCAATAGGTAAAAACGCTCCAAAATTTGTTCAAAAAATCAATTTATTAAAATTATGGACTTATCAAACCCACCACCTTTGTTTTCATGCATTCTCCTTCTTCCGTTATTATGCCTGTCTTTGTTCTAAAAGTACTTTTATTTTTTCATTGGTTTTATCAAATCCCCCTTTATTATATTTTTCAATAAAGAATACATCAGTGGATTGTTTATTTTGATCACACATGCTGAAAATTACATCATAGCTCAATGGATGAGTAGGATCTAATAAATCAAAGATACCATGCTCCACTAAAATCTTAACAATCAATGGATTGTAATGAGAAATATCACTGAATATTATGCACATTTGCTTGTAAAACTCTGGATATTTAATAAACTGGACCAATTCACCGACTCGTTCAAGAATTTTTCCATTAACTTGGGAGAAATCAATCAATAATGACAGATGGATTTCCGATAATGTTTCCAATGATGGAAATTTCTTCATGTCATCAAGTGCACGATTGAATGCTGCAAGAGCTGGATTGCAAATGATATTCAATGTTTCCTCGTCGATTTCGCCATAATTTTTATTTTCATTATTAATCACAGTACCATTTCCAAGACTGAATGTCATAGAAGGGTTAAAATTTTTAGGATTTTGATCTTCAAAAAATCTAAGTACAGTTCAAAATGCAAATTTCCTTTCGTAAATGTTTATCCACATCTCAAAGGAAACACTACTGTTGGATGGAGCTTAGACAAATTGATGTCTGTAAATTCCAAGCAAGACAGCGATTAGTAGTATTTAGGTAGAATGAATAAGTAAACAACTCTTACTACAACTATTTCTTATATTTTCAATAAACCTCAGTTACAAACTATTTTTTCTTCATCCCAAAATGAATGCAACTCTTCGTCTACAGAATGAACTGAAATTGATTCAGAAAACCAGAAAATTCGGCTTCTACGCCCAGCCTAGGAAGAGTAATTTTCTGATTTGGGACTGCCAGTTTTATAAAGATGGGTACTTTTTCCAGCTAACATTTACTTTTACTAAAAACTATCCAATTTCTCCACCCCATGTTATCTTTAAAAATGAAGTATACAATCCAAATGTGTATCCCAATGGAGCCGTATGCTTAGATATTCTAGGTTCTAAATGGCAGGCTTCCCTGACGATTTCTGATATTTTAAATGGACTGACCCAGTTATTTGACTATCCAAATCCATATAGTCCTGCAAATGGTCCTGCATCTGCATTATATAGAAAAGATAGAGAGGCCTATAATGAGAAGGTGAAATGCACAAATGAAGCTAATAACAGTACGTATGGGGTGCTAAATATGATTGAATAAAATAAGCAAACTTTATTATCTTACAATGTTGTAAACTCGTTTCTAAAACACTCTTCAGAACTGATATTTATTTATAGGCTTGGGTTTGGCAGTGGATCGTCAATATTGAATCTTTCCAGCTCGTTCATCATTTCTTCCTTATTAAAACCCTTGATAATTTTAATTTCTTCCATATTTGATCCAAAGATCCCCACAAATGGAACAGATCTAATTGAGTATCTTTTCTGCAGATCCTTAAACAACTCACAGGGCTTGGTCGCATCCAAAATAAATATGGGGATTAGTTTATCTGTCTTATATTGATCTAAAAACTCTTGTAGTTCCCCACATGGCCCACATCTTGGAGTAGATATTTTCACAATAAATCGGTTGTAATTTGTCTTTCGGACTTCATCAAATGTTTGAGGTGAAGAAAATACAATTGCCATTGAAGGGTAGAAAAATTCATTAATTGGAAGCTTCAAGAGATAACTTCTAAGAGTATTTTTCTGGATATTGCATGCATTTAATCAAAAATGGTGCATCGGATGGATTATTTTGAGGAAAATGCATTTGAATACTTCTCAGAATAGTTATAAAACCTATTTTGACAATATTTTTATTTTTGAAAAATTTTCAAAACCCTCAAAGTATGTCAGAACAATTTGAACAAGAATTAAATATGAAGAATTGCTTAAAAAAGTGCTTAAAGACATCTCACAGCCATGTTAAGACAGTTCTCGGGTCGAAGGAAGTTGCAAAGTCACTTTATAGGGAACAACCAGTGCAGTTGGTTATCCTTTCCAATGATCTAATTCAGAAGTACAGGGAGATTATTGAAGCCAAGTGCAAGACTAGTAATATTCCTATAGTTACCCTAGAAACCAGGGAGGAATTTGCGGAGATATTCCCAGTTAAGTTGAAGAGAGCTGGAGCAGCAGCAATATTGGATTTTGTCAGTGAAAGTAGAGAAAAGGCGTTCCTAATGAATGAAATTAAACATTAAATATTTTTAAGAAGTCTGAATTTATTTGATGGAGGAATATTTAATTTTTTTACCCAAATGATGTTGACTTGTTTTTAATTAATCGATATGATAAATACACTACTTGGAAGAAAGTTGGTGTATACTAAGATTTTCAATTATTTCTCGTATGTCCTCTCGATTTATGATTAATATATTTTAATTTATAAATTAGTTTAATAAAAAGTATTTTAAATCTCGTTCAATATGTAATCGATAAGTCTTACAATAGCAATTTACTTTTCTTTGAGTTTCTGCTTAAAATCAACCAATTGTAGTTTTTAATTAACTTCTGATTAAAAATCACAATTTTGACAGTTTGATTTTTAATCCCTAAGTAGAAATGAAGAAGGACAACAGAAGATATAAATGGATGGTGCTATTAATATTGCTGCTATTGGCAATAACCCTACTGCTTGGTTATCAATTTTTGGATGGGAATTCCTCATATATAGATGATTCAAGTAACTACATAATGAAAAATTCAAATAATGGATTTAACAATACAGGAGACGATCCAGAGTATGAAATCGTGTTTGAAGAACAGGAAGCATATTTTGTTAACAGACCACAATTGTCAGGTGATGAAGAGAAAATTATTCCTTGTATAACTATGCAGTCTGACTGTGACTCTAGTCATAATCCCATCATTCCAATGGTCCATGGATCATTTAATATGCAATGGGATTCAGAATTAAGTGATTTGCCAACTCTTGATGATCAAGATTCTTCCATCAGCATTGACTTATCAACTTCATTGGGATCGAAAGAAGACAAAGACCTTGTTGGGTATGGATAACAACCCTCCAGAAAATATATTTGATGAATTAACAGTAAAAAATGATTCGAATGAAATTATTCAAGATGATCAAAATCCAGTTTTGAACCTCGATATTGATTCGTCAAAAATAAATTCTGATAAGTATGTGACAGCAGAAGCACCAGAAAGATATTTTGGTCTAAAAACTAGTGATACTAATGAGTCTGAAGTCGAAAATCTCTACAATATAAATGCTCACAGATCTGATAATTTAGGAAGTGATTTGTTTGAAAGTGGATACAATGAAACAAAACATATGAACTTTACATATATTATTTGGAAAAATCAACAGAAGCATCTACCTTTGGAAGTTGACAGAGAACTTGTCGTAAGTATACATTTAAATGTTAGTAGTAGATTAATTTCCACCAAAAATCATACAGGGTTCCACAAATTAACCTTTGATCCTCAAGAATCAAGTATAAACCTAAATGATATGATTCCTCTTGATATTAGTTGTGCTATGCCCATTCAATCTGATTCATCTTATGTGAACAATAAAGTGCTTTTGACATCACAAAACAGTTCTAAAGCGGGTGATAAACTTCTCATTACTCAAGATCAAAGGGTAAATTACAACAATTTTGATATCAATTCCAATGATAAGGAACAAGAAAACCACAATATATCATTGATCCAGCAACAAAATCCAAAGCCTTTATTTACTACAAACATAAATGAAAAAAATTGCGTAAGATTACCAAATATTAAGATACAGAATAATGGAAATGATTCCAGAGAGATCAACTGTGAAGAAAATAATACCTCAATCGAGCATGGGAATACTGAAAGAAATTTTACTCAAACAAGAATTAAAAATAGCAGTAATAAACCTAGAATGGACAACAGGACTGTGACAATAGAAAAGTCATTAAAGAAATCAATTTATAATTCGGTATTGGATGCATTAGTAGGATGTACTATAAATAGTATAACTACTATTCACTTAGATATTGCACCAGAAATCATAATATCAGGTACTGAAATGATATTTGAATGTATCACTGAGAATGCAGTTTGAGTTAGTAAAGATTAAATTTTATGGACAACAGTCAGTTAATTTTCTATTAATACAAGTATATTGTTTTCTTTAAAAATATGTTTCTACATGGCTTATTATAATGAACAGGATTTTAATGCCATAGAAGTTCTTAAGACTTTCGGTAATCAGTTTGATTATTGATAATGGTATTGTTTCACGAAAATTATTTCGTAAAAAACCCAAAATGTTATATCAATAACTTTATCTCCCTCACTTGTGATATACATGATTATTCTCAAACTAAATATTTTTCAATAAATTTCTTTTACTGTGATGCCCTCTTTATGAGCATTACAGCAAAAGAAATTGATTTGAGACTGGATATTCTTCTTGAAAAATTCAAAGAATTCGATGTGGATATAAAACAAATTGAATCACTCTGCACAGAAATTGAAACTCTTTCTAAAAATATAAATAAATTCGGACAATAATGTAATTGACAAGACTAGATAAACCTATGTTTATTTCAAATCTTATTAATTTTATTTTTGATTGGTAATTTGTTCTCATTCTTCACTGTTTCGACCCCTTCATGACTGCTGAAGAAATTAAAGAGCACGGCAAATCATTAGAGGATAATGAAGTAACTGTAGAAGATAGGACTGATACTCCTGCCATAGAAAATACTGCTCAGGACATAGGTAATTTGCCAGAACATAAGAATGATAGTTGGGATGGCCAGAATAAGAAATTTAAGAGCAATATTTTCATTCCAAAAAATCCCTTAGACGAACTATTGGTCAGTAATAATTCCAATGGGAATATTTTTAATGAGGGCGGAATTGAAAAGAAAAATACAAGTTGTATGTTCTTAAAAAAAGTAAGCCCGTCTGAAATTTGTGAAGATAATCAGAGTCAGGCCAAAAAATTCACAGGTAATAATTCTCAGCAAAGTATTGAACAGGCATGCTTTAATGCTTCCATAACATATTTAGATTCTGATGAATGGCTGGATTTTGGTATGGGTACTATATATATAAAAGAAGGGCGAGTTATATTTGTTCGAGAGGGGATTCCAACAGTTCTACTTAACTTCACACTTAAGCCAAATATATTCAAACATAGTGATGATAATACCCTCCAATTCACTGTAAATGACAAAGAATATAGAGCGGTTATCCCTGATGTATTAAAATTCAAAAAAGAAATAAAAAATCAATCATTAAAATCTAAAGTATATGAAAATAAAGAATCAGGAGTTGGTATGAATGAGAAGGTAATGGTAGAGACGAACAGTTCAGAGGAAGTTGCTGATAACAACGGGAATAAAATCAATCATTCGGTTAATAGTCGAGATATACCGAGAATAATGGAGCCTGCTGGCATATCTCCACCAGAACATTATTCTACAGCTGCTTCTCAAACAGTTTCGGATAATTCAAATAGTAAATTAGAATATAGTTCTGAAACAAATACGTTGGTATCAAGTTCTATATCTATAAATATTTCAGAGGATCGCGATAGTGATTCAAATACGTCAGGCAATTCAATATTTTAATACAAGCACTTAAATTTTTTTCTGGCTATACTAATAAAGTAATACTGTTTTTAGATATCACATTGACTAACTAGTTGAGTTCCAGAAATGTTCATAAGCAGTAGAGAGATACTAATAATATTAATCTTTTAAATAAATAGATACAAAATTTTATTAGGCACAATAAATATAATACTAACCTCCAATATACATGTCCTGGAAAATAAATTTGTGATATTACACGTGGCTATGGACAAAGTATTTATTGAAGTGTGTGGCATTAGATAATTATTTTGTATCCAAGTATAGATAATTCTATGCATATAGCATTGTTCCACACTGTATAAATTGATTTGCTGGGAATCCCCTGTAATAAATCCTTTTTTGTTACATAGTGACGTATTGAGTTAATCAAAATTATTTATTTTTTAGTTGGTTGATATGGGTATAAATAAATAATTTATTTTAAGGGGTATGAAAATATTCTATGTCTCAAGAAATCACTCCACAAATGAGCTAAAGCTTAAACCATCTGAAAATGCTTCATCAAAAATTCAAACACTTTATTCAGATAAGATATTGAAATCGAAAGAGTTTGAATCAATTTACAACATTAAGTATATAGATACAGGTGGTAACTTAAAGTATGAGATGCTATATAACAAGCTAATGAGAAAGATAAGCTTTGGAATTGATAATTTGGCAAATTCAAAATCAATATTTGATAAGTATTTTAGATACAATCATCAAATCGCAGAAGAGATAAATAATCAATGTAATAAAGAGGATCTAGTCATCGTAAATGATTCTTTGCTTTTATTGTTGCCGTCCATGGTAAATTGCAAGGTTGCGATCAGGAATTTGAAGTTTGATGGGTTTTTTATAAATCGACTGCCATACTCAAATGAGATTATGGAAAGTCTTTTCAAAGCAGTCAAGTTTTTCAAAACAATGAATGACTATAAAAGTTTCCAAAAGTTTATTTCCACATCATATAGGTATAGAATGTCAGCTGTTGGAGGGTGTCATTATTTAGAACCCTACATTGATAAGCTGGATGTAATACACGTTTTAGAGCATATGAACTCACTTATGAGCAGTTCAATGTACATGGATCCTACTGACAATATTCTAAATGCATGTGATCAAACTACAGAAAATGGAACTAATAGAAATATTGGGCTGGATATGCCTCTGAATCAGATCAAAAATGAGGTATTGTGTGATGAACCACAGCAAACCTCTTCTAAAAACGATACATGCTACAGTATGGAACTATTGGAATATGCTTCATCAGCTATGGAAGAATTACATCCAACAATTATATGTGATGGAGATTTGTTGATTTTGGAACCTACAATTCGAAGCAATAGAAATGTTTCTATAAAATATGCTAGACTTGATTTAGATTTCAATATTGAGCATGACAGAATGCTTCAGTATTTAAAAAAGACATATGGCGTAAAAATTGAGATATTGGATAATTTACATGAGGTTATTATTCAAATGATGCTTTCAGTAGCATATATTGGAACAGAGCATATGCCACTCGCAAGGCTATTTGGCAAAGACTGTGGATTTGTTTCTAATGCATGGCAATTGGCAAAAAGAATTTCCCAAAGATTATCGGGACAAAATAACCTGAAATATCAACGAAACGCCTATACTTTTAGTGAAGGTGAATATGTTGGACTTTTTATGGAAAAATGTGGTTATGATGCAATTCAGGAATCTGAAAATGATGAAATAGATGAAAAATTAGGAAAATTAATTAAAAAGATGCAATTTATTAAGACAAATCAAATAGAGAAATCACTTAGTACCCAAAACCTTAAGAGAAGTACAGAATACATACAAAAAGATAACAATATTACTGTTAGAAACACTTCTGGCAGGGATATGGCAGAGCTTATGGAATTGATGGCCCAAACCAATATCAGTTCAAGTGAAAATCTGTTAGCTCACAAATACCATGAACATGATGATATGGAAATATACAAGAACATTAAGGACAAAATTACTGAATTCACAGATGAATCATCGATGGACCGTGAAGCGTTCAACGAATTCAGTTATAATTCGGATGATTTCTACAATGAAGCTTTATCATCTATTAAAGGGATTGATAAGCATGTTATGGAGTGCAGCAACAATAAAAGAATCACTAAGCCAATGTCTCCAGCCACGAAAATAGTGTTGGTAAAGACAGATGAAGGTCATTCCACAACTATAAGTGAACCATCGATTATGCTGGCTGAATTCAAAAAAAAGTATAAGAATGGAAATAAGAGTATTCTTGCAGATTATGATGGTACTTTGGCAGAGTTGGAGAAGAAACCTGATATGGCTATACCTACATCCAGAGTTTTAAGTCTTCTTAAAAAACATCCAGAAATTATTATTTGTACGGGTAGATCTTGTGAAAAGGTTGATGAATGGTTTCCTATGGAGGTAGAGTGTTATGCAGAACATGGTGCTATGCATAGAAAGGATGGGATATGGGATGATATAAAAGCAATCGATAAACAACAGGAGGATTTTAAAACGACAGTTCTGGACATTATGAATTATTATAGAAAACGTACACCAAATTCGTCAGTTGAGGAGAAGAGCTGCGGTGCAGCATTTCATTATAGACAATGCGGGAATATTGATAAAATTATTCAATTGATGTATTGCGAACTCAGTAAATTGGGGGCAATTATGGGGTTTATGGTTAGTGCAGGTAAAAAGGTAGTTGAAGTGAAACTAGGTTCCAAAGGTAAAATTGTTGATAAGATCAATCCAGGAGTTGTGGCAGGTGATGATTTAACTGACGAAGACATGTTTGAACATTCGAGGAATATCACAATCAAAGTTGGAAAAGATGATACAAAGGCTGACTATTATCTTCAAAACACTGGAGAGATGATAACACTTTTAGAAGAATTGATGGATAGCTCCAACAGTGAATAAATTGATTGCAAAACTAAGTATTTTAAAAAATTGTGTTTTTACATTTGATAAATACAATCACCATCTTCAGGCCAAGTTCCGTTACACAGCTATTTATGGCATAAGACTCAATCACATTATAGTGTGCACTAAGTAATAAGATGGATGTGAAAAACTTCATCTAGATTTTGAATATTTATTCTTCATTTACATAATTTATCTTACAATTTGATTTTTTAGCAATATAATTAATCGGATTTTGAACCCAAGTCCTTATGGCATTCATTTCCCAAACACTTTTAAACTTTTCGGTATTTTTATGAAACTTTGGCTTAAAAGCACAATTCACTTTATGTGAGGCAAAATGGTCAATTGAATTCAATTCCGACATTTGCATTAGATTGCTGTATAATGATCCAAATATATTAAATTTCTCATTATTCTTAAAGGACTCATCCAAGGTATGACTTGGTATATCATTATCGATTATATCTAAACATTTAATTTCACAGCTTTCTGATATTGAATTTTCAGAAGTAGATATACATCTTTCAGTGTCACTTTTAGGAAAATATAACTTTTTTGATAGATCAGAGCACATACTTTGAATAGAATTGACTGTAATAGTTGAAAATTCTAGGTCAATATTTTCTCTACCATCAGCAGGAAACATTTTTTCTGTTTCACACTCGTCTTCATTTATTGATTCCACATTCTCCAATTTGAATGCACATTTATATTTAGGATCATTTGAAAACATTAAACTATCATTATCTATCCTTTCACCTTCATCAGCTTCCATCAACTGCTGAGTATCTTGAGAATTATTTCCAGGTTCGAATCTCTTATTTAGCTCCGAGTTTTCATAGTGAACAAAGCAGCATCTTCTTCCATAAGGACAAGTTCCTTGCTCCCAAAAAACCCGACAAGTTTCTGTTTTATATTTTGGGTGTCTTGATACATCCCTTAGTTCCACATTAGAATGGGAAAACTGGCATCTATCTCCATATTTGCAATGGCCTACTTCTGAAAAGCTTCTACACATTTCTGTCTTGTACAATGCTATTCTCTTATTGTTAAAGAAGATCTTCTCTTCGTTGTTTGATGATTCAATGAACTTGCGACTAAAGATATTCTTAGGGCTTGTATGTTTTGAACCTTCTTGGCTCACTAGTTGTTGAGCTTCTTGGGTACTTTTATCAGTTTGTTGGAAATATTTAAGCTTTGGTTCTGGAATATTGAACGAATTAACAGCTCTTGTAAAGTTAATGTTTTTGGTATGGCCAGTGATATTAATTGCTTGACTACTTTCATTATCAAATAGGGTACTAACATCTGTGTGAGTATTGATATTGGTAATATCTTTGATAGTTGTTACAGTAGGCTCCATAGTGCCAGGTAGGGACATTTCTTTTGTATATCTACCAAGTGTGATTTGACTGGGGCCTTCATTACATAATATATCTACTTCAACCTCATCATCCTCCTCAATCACCTTTGCTTTGGTTTCTAGAAATTCTAATATAGAGTTTTGAGTAGGAAAACCCTTAGAATCACAATGCAATTCCTCTTCTGGGATATTTTGAGTGGATATTTTGTTAAAGGTTAGCATACTAAATTGGATGGGGCTTATGATTTGCTTAATGTGGCTGTTTAGATTGTTTATGTCAAGTAAACAATTGTTTGTTTGTTTGACTGCGACAATTTGATGAAAAAGTGCTTTAAGCATTGAGGGGGTGTAGTATAAAATATTTTGCATACCAAAAAATAATTAATCAAACAAAAAAGTTGTTGGGCAAGTATTGATTTATGCTAAGTATGAGTCATGCGAGAAAATATTTATCATCAAATTGCAGGTTTGTTGTTTTAAACAATTGCCATTTTAATATATTATAAGAGTCAATATGAACTACTGCTATCGAATTAATATAATATCTTAATATATAATCAGAAAATAATTTCGAAATCAAAAACTTTAACACAAAATTTATCAAATAAATCGATACAAAAATATTTAAATTGTTACAATCAAATAGTATTTTATGGTTTAACACCTTGTACAAACTTGTATGTTTTGAATCGAAATATCAGAATATAGTAAGGCACAGGTATATGATCGGTGATTTCTTAGAAAAAATCTCCAATGACTTTTAAAACATTGATATTTTAAAGTGAGAAATGTCGAGAGGTTTAATATTAAAAATATGAAAACTCACCAAGCAATATATGCTTTAGATTAATATTATAATTTGCTTTTTTATTAATAAAATTTAAGTCCTAATTATTACAAGCTATCCAGGATATTCTAAACTCTTTTTCATTTGTTGTGACAACATTGAATTTAGAATAAATATATAACTAATTTAGTGAATATGCTCTGTAATAATATTTATTATGCCCAATATGTAATTTTAGGTCTAACTAAAAACTATTAAATTAAAGGTTAAATTTTTAAAATTAATCAATATTGGTATACCTTTAGATAAAGCTGATATTCACCTTGTTTTGCTTACAACATATCAGAAATTAAATGACGTGTCTCCTTTCATCTTTCATATGTTCTAAACAATAAAATAGGGAAATTATATTTCATAGACTACTTTTTTGGGAAAAACAAAAGTATAAAATAAATACCTTGTTCATGAGGCATGAATTCAACAAGACTATTCACTCTACTGACTTCAGTTATTAGTATTGTAAATGCAATGCAAGCAAACGTGGTGGAACTTCCATGTGATGTTAAGATCCTTGAGAGACACGATGTTAAGAATATGATCCCGGCCAAGATAACACCAAATAACTTTTCACACTTGATTCTTACACTACAAGTCTGTGGTATTGAAAAAGCTCAGGTTGCTGGATGGAATGGATATGAAGGAAATATGGTCTTATACTCCAATGGTACTGTAGTTTCTGCTGAAGATTTGACTCTTCCTAAACATGCCTTGTTTTTAGAAAAATGCGGATGCACCTTTAAGGTAATTTGTGGATATAGTTCCGATGGATTCAAAACCTGCAGATATTTTGAGCCATCGTGCAAAATCGGTGCTCCCCAAGCGGCTACAACAGAGCTTCCAAAGGAATGCTGTCTTCCACAGAGGCCAATTGCCCCAGTCTGCCCAGTTGGTCAGCCATGTGAGGTTAGACCAATTGCTCCAGTCTGCCCAGTTGGACGACCATGTGAAGTCAGACCAATTTGTCCTCCAGTAGTTTGCTCACCAATACCAATCTGCCGTCCAAAACCATGTAAAATCGAAAAGGAATGCTGCCCATTCTTTGTTAGCAAGAGAAAAGTCTGTGATGCTACACCTTGTGGTAAAAAATACTGTGAAATATCATCCATCAAGACATTTGTCATAAGTGCCAAGGATAATGGAAAGTATTTACAAGTGTATACTCTTAAGAACGCTGCTTGTAAGGAGATTATTGATCTTAAGAAACCAAATTCAGGTTGTGCACCAGCTGCCTTATATGAGCCAAAAAAACTATTCTATCTTAAGAGAATGATCGAAAAAGAACACGGCGAGTGCATTTGCTTATATATTGATGACTGCAACAAAATCTATGCTAAGGTTGGAAACTATATTTACTTAGTCTGTGAAAAATCAAAGGGTAAGGGTAAGCGTATTAGAAATTCTCTTGAGAGAGTTCGCTCAGAAGAACTCAAGCATCTCATAAAACGTGGTCTTTATGGAGTAGAATTCGATTGCTAATCAATAAATCAATGTGAAAATTTGGATTTTTGTTAAATGGTCTCATCAAACCACCAGTTAATTATTTTCATGTACTGGCTATACGTTAGCTATGATCTCTCATCCCTTACTCATATAAATACCAAAAGCATTAAAACATCAATCACATTGGTAAGTTTACCACATTTATCAAATAGTTATTCTTCATATGACAATACAAATTATTGAATATATTCTCAATCACTCAGTTGACATAAAACTCGAGATAAATACACTTTCACTTCTAAATATCATGTGAATAGGTTGATCTGAATCAGATATTGCTAAGCAATAATCATCAAATAAATCTGATATTCCAAGTATATCCTTCAGAATAGCAGTATTCAGTTTTAATGTTATGTCTGGCCTATGTGTAGGTTTAGCTAATTCATTATGATGGACTCTCATATCATTGATTATTGATACTCTCCCAGGTTCCCTCACTGTAATTTTATGACCAAGAGTAATTGTAACCGATTTGCTTTTAATATACCTTAGAATACTTTTTAGGCAAATAAAATCCAAGCTAATAGTTTCTCTGGGTGTAAATTCCATCTCAAAAAGATCATATTTTAAATTTTGGATGGTTTTCTTATAAATAACATCCGAAAACTTATAAACTAGCTCTGTATATTCCTTATTCTGGAGGATAGCTAACTCCTTCATATTTTTCCTATAAAAAGTGACCATTGGAATACCTATAATTCTATTTAATGAGTTGTAACTGCTGAAAAATGAATCCTCGAAGTTTATTGTTGTGAAGTGGCTATTATCAGGAGTAATCAACTGGATAGATAACGAAGAGGTTGTATCAAACAAAATATACTCTGCCTTTGTCGTACGGATAAATCTATCCAGTTTTATTGCATGTTCAAGTGACAAAACAGCATTCATAAGGGAAAGAAAAGTATTTTTTATTGATTGAAGGGGAAAATAAAATAAATCGTAAATAGTTATGCAGTTCGAAAATTTGGCTGTTTTTTATGATATCATAGAATGTATTCTTGATAATTTATGTGTTTACTTAATAAGTCAACTGAAATATTGCATATAAATTTTAATAACATCTAGATTACTAGTATTTGATATTACCATCATACACATACAGCAATATAGTTATAATAATCAAAAATGGCTATATTAATGTCTTATAATATAGATATGGATACTCATCTTTTAACAGATAATTCTCTCAAGTTGTTTATCAGCTTTGATTTCATGTTTTATAATATTTTCCAATTATTTTTTCAAACCATTTTACCCATGAAACTTTACCATATTTTCTACAGCCAATTGCTACTACTTACATCAGCATTTATAGTACTTTCAACTGTTAAAAACAACCATTTCTATTGTCTTTTGCACCAAATGATTTCCTATACGAAAATGCCTATTTCCGATGAGAAAAGTATCCTGTTCTATCTCTTTTCACTCTCTACCTTCGTAATTTTCATTTTGAACTTTACCGGATCAAAAAAATCAAAACAGAACTTTTCAGAGAATCTATTTGTTCTATATGTCAATTTGCTATCAGCATATATTTTTAAGGCTAATTTCAAAATTATTTTCAATCTTTTTGGCCTGGCATTTATTTGTATTTTTTCACAGTTACTATTTTCTAAATTGAAGCTAATCAAAATCACTGCATATTTAGTATTTTGTATGAGCAATCTCTTTATCTTTGCATTCACATTCGTTTCCGAAGCTGAAATGTACTATGATTTACTGGATATATACACAAAGAAAATGACTAATAAATATATACTCTGAGTGAATCTCCTGATTTTAAGAATATGCTGTATTTCTTTTCTACCTCAATCATTAACTATTTCATAATGTGAAAATGATGCCATAAATCGATTCAGCATGATAGAAAGTTAAAGATATTAATTAAAAAACTCTTCGACCGGGAATCGAACCCGAATCTCCAGCGTGACAAGCTGATGTGCTGACCGTTACACCATCAAAGATAGAAATGGATCATAGCAAATATTTGACATCAGATGCATACATATTTGAACAATTGAAATTTATTTAAAAACAATTCTGCAAGAATATCTAGTTTGAAATATGATCATTTGTTTACCAATATAATAATATTCCAAATATGAATAAAATTGTTTTAAGACATACCCAGTTTAAACGAGTTGTATTGAATGAATAACACAAGCTGTGCAATTAGAAAACACTTGCGCTCTTTTGGGATTGTTCCAATGATACAATATATATTTGCGAGGAAAGATGGTTGTAGCAATAAAAATTCGACAAAATATATGTGATAGAACAACATACATAAAACAAATAAACTATTCGGTGCGTTAAATTAAATGTTTTTAATACTCATACCATATGGATTGATTATTTATTTGCCAGATTCTGACTTGCGAAGAATCTCTTTGTTTGGAAGCTTGAAAATAATGAAGTTCCAATTGTCGAAATAATTTTTAATCCGATCATTAAAATCGCTTTCTTAATAATCCCACTATAAATATCCACGGGTACCTTTTCATCCTGAAACTCAACCTCTTGAATTACCATATTCTTCTTAGCGTAGTCAAGTATTCCCTTTATTAGATTTTCAGCCTTACTCACTTCTACATCATTTACGGATACAATGGCTGGTCTATTTTCTTCTCCTTGGTAAATCTTATAATCTACACCAAACTTTTTATATTTATAGATTCCTGGCCCATCGATTGTTATCAAAAAAGTGTACTGACCCTTCATACTAGCCATGAAGAAGAAATCATTCTTCGACCCTCTTTTCTTGTCATCATGGATTGGCTGTGATTGAAAACTAGAATCCTCATGAAAAACCCTTAGACGAGTAGTCAAGGTGCTATCAGTTATTTTATTCAAAGACCTAGACGTAACCTCAAACAGCTCAACAACAACATAATGTACTGTGTTTGGTTGAGCAGTTGTGAATGCATTTACAGAATGCCCATTACTACTATCAACTATTTCAACTAAAGCATTCATGTACGACAGAAAGATTAAAACAAAAGTAGAAAGCATAGGGTTAAAAAATAAAAATAAAGAATTGTTGGAAAAATTACTGCATATACATATTCGATAAATGGTCAAAATCAAGGAATACACACATATTGAATATTGCTTGGTTCAACAACAGACCTTTTTAGTAATGGACTTTGAATCATCTTTTTAGAGTACTATTCAATAAATCTCACATAAGTTTAAACAATACCAATGGTTTTCTTTTTCTTAAATATAAATGCATATCTTATTACTTCCTAAATAGGTAACTGAGTAGATTAATTAATTCATTGAACAAAATTCCTTTGACATGGTATATTCAGACTATTTCTTACCAAGATTAATAACTTTGAATCCTATTCTACTTTTTCTACTACTATTGCTGTAATTAGTTGTATTTCGGTGGATTTCATCTTGTTTGCTCTCAAATTTAGGAAATTCTAGGTCTTTTTTGTATTTTCTAACAAAGTCGTCATTGTCTTTTTTCAAAATTAATTCCAAAACTCTTAAAATATCATCTTGGCTAACCAATTCCTGTAATTCCTGTACAAGCATTAGTTCCGATGAATAGTTGGATAGGGCACTTCCCTTTCTACTATTGTATTCCCTGATGCAGTGATCAATTTCTTCATAAAATTCCTTGGAAATATTCTGCAACCGTCTTAATCGAGTGAATTCTAATTGGGATCTATCCAAATAACTTGGAATATTAATTTGATTGCTTATCTTATTCGTAACTTTTCCAAATGCTGGAAATTCCTTATCAAAGTCATTGTTCATTGTATTACCTATCATTCTATTATCACCAGTTTCCTTTATTTTTAATCTGTTCATAATTCCATGTAATGAAGATTTCTTACTTTCTACTCCAAATATTTCTCTTTGGTCAACAGTAAGATCCATTGCCTTAGGGCATGAACCCTTAGGAATATCATCCCGGAATGTTACATCATTTGTATTTCTCTTGTGTAATAGTATATCATCTCTATCCTTCTTATGTACTGTCTTATAATGTACTACCAATTCACTTACATGTGCAAAGGCAAAAATGTGATTTACCCTACATTTTATCTCTTCACAGCAAAAATGTTCTATTTGGTAGTGTTTCTCCAGTTCAGCATAGTCTTGGAAATATTGATTGGTTTTATGGAGGATTTGACAAATAGAACAAATTTGGTGGAATTCAACACAGTGCACTTTTATACCGGTAAAATCAAAGAAATACAAATCACAGAATTTACAATAGAAATGATCTACTTTTTTATGATTAATCAGACTCTTTATTACTGTGTTTGTGGCAGACATATTATAATGTATAAGCTCGTCTGGAAAAAACCGATTACTATTTATACAAATATTACATATAAGTATTTTGTGTGCTGATTTATAATGCAAGGACAACAGATTATAACTTGTTTTGGCAATCTCTTTAATAATTTTGTATTCACATTTTGTGCATTTAACCTCAAACAATCTATTAGCTTCTATTCTGACATTTTCAGATTCATAGCACACTAGATCATCTAAAGGAAGATGGGATGTTGTAGATAGAAGTAAGGGCATCTTGTTGGAGCCATTATTGTCTCTCTCTTTATCTCCTTTCTCTACTTCAATATTCTTTTTGCTTTTGATTGGTATTGTCTCTTCATTTTTAATAATAACTTCATGCCCATAGCTTGATCTATCATTAATACTCTTGTAAACCATTATTTTGGGCTTTCCCTCTTCTTTACATTGACTACAAGTACTATCTCCATAAAATACAAGCATCTTGGCAGCACAACGTACACAAACACTGTGTCCACACGGAAATCTGGCCATAAGAGAATGGTTTATTGAAGAAGTTGTATACTCATTAAAACAGATTGCACAGTTCATAAACAAGGGATTCCCAGCAAAAATTTCTAAATTCAAAAATTAGTTGGGCTGAAAATTTTGATTATAGAGCATTCACTATGTTTTCAAAGCAACTATACCAATATTCTTGTTGAATTAACAGTTATTGATATAGAAGTGTGGATTTGAGATGTAATCAAAAATATAATATCTCAAAAACGATGATGGCAGGATTCGAACCTGCGAAGGAAACTCCTAACAGTTTTCTAGACTATCGCCATAACCACTCGGCCACATCATCATGAGGGCCCGAATGTAGATGTATATGGTGCCAACTATTCCCTTGCTTGATAAAGTAGTTTAATTCAATAGATTTGTATTGCATTGATCCAAAGCATTTTAAAGAATTCAATTATCCTACTTCATATTTCCTTCAAAATCTTGAAATCGTCTCAGCCCCAGTTATGTATACTTTAGGAATTGAAGCAAGTGCTAACAAATTGGGTATTGGCATTACAAAAGATTCTCAAATTCTTTCAAACTTACGAAAGACATTTGTGCCACCAATTGGCCAAGGAATGATTCCAATTGATGCTGCTGAGCATCATAAATCACATATCTTTGATCTAATCAGTGAATCTTTAACTGCTGCAGGAATTAAGATGAGTGATATAGATTTATTCGCATACACGAAAGGTCCAGGAATGCACCAATTACTTACTGTGGCGTGTACAGTGATACGAACACTCGGTTTATTGTATAACAAACCCATTATTCCTGTAAACCACTGTATTGCACATATAGAAATGGGTAGGTTGGTTACAGGTGCTAAGAACCCAGTAATACTATATGCAAGTGGAGGTAACACACAGATTATTGCATATTCCGGTACTGTAGAAAAACAGATGTGTAGAGATACTAATGCATGTATAGAGGGGATTAATGATTTAGATATCTCTGAGAATGCATTTAAAAAAGACATTCTAGATAGACAAAGTCAGAATAATGAACCTTCGAAACAGAATATTTATTCTAAAACCAGTAAAAGATATAAAATATTCGGTGAGACACTGGATGTTGCTGTTGGAAATTGTTTGGATAAGCTGGCTAGAGAATTGTCCTTAGATAACTATCCATCTCCTGGATTGTCCATAGAAAGAGCTGCTAAAAACGGAACAAAATATATCCCACTGCCTTACACCATAAAAGGGATGGATATGTCATTTAGTGGAATTTTATCATTTTTGAAAAACATTAAGAGCAAATATACTCCGGAAGACATATGCTATTCAGCCCAGGAAACCATATTTAGTATTTTGGTAGAGGGTACAGAAAGATGCCTTTCATTCGTGCAATCTGACGAGGTTATGATTGTTGGAGGAGTAGGTTGCAACTTAAGATTGCAGGAGATGATGAAGAGTATGGTTGAGCAGAGAGGAGGTATTCTCTATGCCATGGACGAACGATTCTGTATTGATAATGGGGCAATGATTGCATATACAGGGTATTTAATGTATAACAGTGGATATAGATCGGAGTTGAAGGCATGTGATGTTACTCAAAGGTATAGAACGGATACTGTTGAGGTGACTTGGCGTTAAATAAAATTAGTTGGATTAGCATTGCTGGACTACTACTGTTAAATTCTTGTTTTCAATGTATATATTGATGTGTTTATTATGTTGGTTAATGAACTCTCAGTTTGCATCTATGATTTAAATTGAAGGTATCAAATATCTTATAGCAAGCAGATTCTACAGGATTCAATGCTTGGACACTACACTTTATATTCTAGTTCTTTTCAGTCACATTAGCTAATTATATTGAGATACGTATAATATAACATATTCATTTGATTTTTTAATATATCTCCTCCATTTTCGGAATAAAACAGTGTTAGTTTTTTGAAGTAGTGCTATCTGTTAATCTAACAATTCAACAAATCAATTGAATAAGCTCATACATAAATTTAGTTTCCTAATCCGTAATATTTCTCCTACCTGTCAAATATTTGATCATACCAAAATAAGGGAAACATAAGAATTCCCATGAACAGCTTACAGTTTATTTAGTAATATATCAAGTTCATCCTACCTGTTTGCGTACAAACCCAGAATTGATAAACAGGCCTCTTTGATAATTGTATCAAATCCTACAGCATTTCCATCATCATCGATTGAATGGATCAATCTGCCATCATTTGCTACAATAACCCTTTTACCAGATGTAAAATCAAATACAAATACATTGTTTGTCATCACAAATAACAATCCCCCATTTACACGCTTTATTTTTGCAATAAAATTTTGTGAGGTATATTCTGGTAAATCTAACTTCTTAAAATTCAGAGTTGTAAAATTCTCTATAAAATATTTAATGTTATTAAAATGTGTCATAAAGCTGGATGGAACACTATGAACTGGAAAATCGTCGTAAATAAATATCTTTTTCCCATTGTTGTTTTGAATCTGAATAATTCTGAAGAATGTTTTGGTTAAGAACACATTCACCATGTTTTGATAATATATTCCACAAATGCCGGATTTTAAAATATACCCTACACCTTTAAAGATATCAATTGGAAAACTGTAGATTACATGATCATCAGTAATCTGATCAATTGTGTAATAATTGTTTCTAATGTTTGAATAAATACGCTTAGCCAGTGATTCTCTTGGCTGGACAAACCTGTGCAACTGTAGCTGCTTTAGATCTGGCCTATCTTCTGGATTCGAAATTAGTATCTTTGAGATGAAATCCTTGCTATCTTCGGAAATCGTACAGCTTTCTGGGAAAATATACTTGTTCTCTTCGATTCTCTTATAAATCTCAGAGACACTGCTTTGCTGGAATGGAGGTGTTCCAATGAGTAAGGTGTATGTGATTACACCTAATGACCAGACATCTGCAGAATATGAATGGCCAGTGACCTTACCAAACAAAATCTCGGGTGCAATATAGTTTGGTGTGCCACAAACTGTCTTTCTCTTTTGTCCATCCTCAATAACAGCTGACAGTCCAAAATCTCCAATTTTAATATCCAATTTCTCATCCAGAAATAGATTTCCCAACTTCAAATCCCTGTGAACAACATTCTTTATTTCGTGGAGATACTCAAGAGCTTTAATAATCTGCAAAATGAATTTCTGTGTAAATTTTTCGGATATCTTGGAGTTTTTCTTTAGCAATTCATCCATTGCCCCTTTTTCACAGAGCTCTAAAACCATGAAAACATGTGTCTCAGTTCTAAAGCTGTTGTACATTTTTACAATATTTGGATGGTCTAGTGATCTGTGTATTTCTATCTCTGTTTCTAGTTTTTGCCTTATCTTTTCAGACTGTAAAGAGTCTTTGCGGATAATTTTCAGTGCCAAGCTGTTTCCATGTGCAGTTTCCACATAAAAGCACTGTGCATATGCACCTCGTCCAAGTAATTTTTTGAGAGTATATACTGTAGCCATTTTATTGTCAACGATTTTTGTGCCTAGTGGAAAATATGGTTCACCCTTTGTAGACATTTCAGGGAACAAATTTTTGGAATTAAAAAGTATTGAAAGCATGAACTTGTAAATTTTTGTGTATTACAAAGTTTATAGAGACTAAATCGACTTATCTATGTTTTGAAGATTAAGTAATCTCTATGGCCGTTTCAAAGACAAATATAATTCTACAAGATAGTTTTTAGTCAATTAGTAGGAGTACGTTGAGGACAGAATCCATGGATATATTTGCCTTTCAGAGAATAAAATCTAAAGTATTATGGATATTGTAAGGTTAAGAATACTTTAGAGAGCAAGATTGTATAATAACATTACAGCAAAAGGTTTATTCTGAAGCCGAAAATGCTTTTAAGTGTATTTTGTACCCTTCAGATTGATGCTTCTACCAAAAGATTATTTTCTGAATATGATTTGTCGTGTTAGGCCTATCGAATCAGATTTAAAGGCTGTTGCAAAATACATTCGACTTTTTAAGGAAGAATCCTCCACAATCTTAGATGGAATAAATTTTGTCTTTCAACACTCATCAATTCATCACAGATTAACACTGTTCTACATAATCAATGAGGTTTTGCAAACTGAGAATGATCCTTCTGGAGATGACTTAAAAGAAAGGCTAAGGAGATTTATTGATATCAATTTTGAAGCTCAAGAGAAAAGATCCGTTGAGTTACAATTTTTGGTAAATAAGTTCGAAGGATTGAAGAGGTTATGGATCGAGAAGAAGCTAATAATCCCTAATAAATGATATTACAGAGATGTTTTAAAGATTTAGATGCATTTATTATGGATGTCATGAAGCACATTTCTGGCAATTCTTTGGAAAATGTTTTAATTAGACACCATTCTTATATTATTTTCAAATCAGTGGTTGATGCGAAAACCAAATTAAGTTCTATGGAATGGTATCCTAATCGCATATTAAACACCTTTTTTATCCAACATGCAGCTTTCTATTTTTTATATTTTCTGATTGCTCCAACTGACTCCTTTTTACTAACAAATAATATTTATTTTGAAAATTTTTATTTTAAAAAAAAATTTCCATTTAGGGGTTTATGGCTCAACAGAAGCAACAAAAAGTTTTAAGGATGTTCAAATATTCATTTTATCTCGGATTTGTAGCCTTTATTGTTCATTTTGCACTGAAGCTGTACATGGGATACTCCGCCCTTGATTTTAAGTACTCTCCCATTTATTATGTTGCATGGAGGGATCTAGAGGATGCAGATCTTGGAACGGGATGCTTTATACCGATGAAGAAGAAGATTGACACACCTGGGGGGAAAGAAGTGGATAGATACTTGAATCTTGTTCAGCCAAATGAACCAAAGATGAACAACTCTCTTTACCAAGACTTCCGTCCAGATGTTTTTCTGTACGGAAAAGTAGATCAATACAAGCTATTCAAGAATGATGATGAGATTTCCTTGGAAAAGGTATTTTTAGAAGCTCGTCGTGACTTTATGTCTGTAATGATTCCACCAGAAAGTTACAAGATTGTAGGAAAAGAAGAACCAATCCAGCGTACCGAATACATGGTTGTTGATGAGGATATTAAGTTTGAAAATGCAAAGCAGTTCAATTCTGTCGAAAAACAAGCCATTGTTCAGTGGCTTGATGATAGCAAGGATACCAATCCATGGATCAATCAATTTAATAAGCTCATTGGAGATATATATTCCCATCCTGACAACTATAAGATTTCTTTTGAAAACAATGAGATTTCATTTTCCGAGGATTTTGAAGCAGCCATTAATGAGATAATTACTTCTTATAACAAGTCAGCAGAAATAGGAAAATCAGGTCTGGATATGGACAATATTAAAGATTGGATACAAACAATCGCATTCTGTAAGCCAAAAGGACGTGGACTTCATGCTTTAAGTCGAGTATACTATCTCTTCTTTTATCTTCACTCTGCTGTCACACGCGAAGATTTCAAAACCAAGAGTATGCAAAAAAAACTGAGCGAGATTGATGAGATCAGGAAAAGTGATTCATCAGATAATGACAAAGAAGCCAAAATAAAGCGAGTTACCAAGGGAATGAATTCACTCAGGACCACCTACATCAATCAGGCATTTACTTACTTAGTGGCTGGGTTATTTAAAGGAGATGAATCTGTTGAGTTCCCTTATGATTCTGCCAAAGATCCTAGAGGGTTCTTTGCTAAAGTTTATTCAATTCCTTCATTATCGATAAACAAGGAGAAACTTGAAACTATAGAAAAGGTTATCGAAGCGGTAAGGAATGCAAACGTGCAGTTATCTGAATCTAATCAGCTATAAGCTTCAATAAATTTATTTTAGAATGTGCTTTACTATTAATCTTTGACCTGGTTTATGTAGATATTCTAAAATGGGATATATTATATATATTCAGGTACTATAGAATGCATGAATGAGAACTATATGTAACTTAAACGATTGTTGTGAGCATCAAAATATAACTCATTACTCTATTATGGCTGTTAACAGTTTTATACTTTACTTACTTCTTGTCCTCCTCCTTTGCAACCCTTTAATATTTTTTAGTTGTTATTACCCCTAGATGAGTTTTTTATGCTGTGGAGATTCTACAAAACACGTTCTATACTTAATTGGAAGCTTTCGACACAAGAAAGAATTCTTAAAAGCCACTTTTGGGATTGATATGGTAGACAAAAGCTATGCTGAATACCCTGCCACTTTTAACAGTGATAAGCTCGTGTTTAGAGTTTGTTCGGAAGAAATGGTTTCTGAAAGCATAAGAGCTATGCAGATTGAATTATCTTCGGCAATAATATATCTTAGTTCTGAAGACAAAGATGTATCGTTTGACAAACCCACCTTATTTATTCTAATGAATGGACAAACAACACAGAAGGCCGATGATTTATTTATACCTGTTTCTGCCAATGGGGACTTTCATGACTCCAAAGCTGCGCTGAAAAAATTGATTGATATGATGAGAGAATAAATTTCTCGAAATTATTTTTTGTTTATTAAATCAAATTTTATAATCGCTGGTATTTTTGCCTTAATTATTTATCTTGTACAAATAATAAGAGTATTACTGGTTTGAATAAGTACACCATTGTTCAATTAGGAAGGAAACTCAAGGCTATCCTTTTTGTAAAACTATGAAATTTAGAATATCTGTTTGAGATAATTCATAAAGGGGCATATACCTTTAAAGATACTCATTGAATCTAGTAAGAAACATCATTTATTCAGTGTATAGCAATTCTATATCTTTCTTTAGCAACCTTATCTTTTCAATCAAAACATTTACTGCTCTTTTTACAATTTCAGTTGGATCCTCTGCCACAGTTTCAACTGTGAAACAGAACCATCCATCTTCCCTAGATAGAATCACTTTATCCTTAAATCTATCATGTCTGAAAACTTCTCGGCTCATGGATTCTATCCTAGGATTAATTACAACAGCCTCATTGTTTTGAATTTCTATTACACCAGGTGAGAACAGTTTTTGGAGCTCAATTGCATCAGAGTCCATAATTCTCTCTTTTAAAACAATTCTTGGCATTATCTTGTATGTATATAAGGATACAGGGCTCCATTTAGCATGAACACGTCCTATCCCAACACTAATTGTCATTTCTATATGAATCTTGTGTTTGGGAGCTAGTCTACATATTAAGACTCCAGATTTTATATTGATAGAGGCAGATTCATTTATAATACTATCACTCGTAACATCAATGATTTTATCTGTATCATTTTGAACTTTAAGGATAAAATTTTGATCAAATTCTTCTACTCCATGATGATTAGCAGAAATTGGAATCAGGCCAATCCTCTGAGCCAAATATTCGTCTGGAAAAATTGTAGAGTTTTCATGGATGCTTAGGTCGTGAAATGCGTATGTGGGTGTTTCAGAAGTGAGAATTCTTCGGATAGCATTGGCGATAGAAGGATGACAATTGATTAGATCAAATTCGATGGTGTTTTCATTCTTAGAAATGATTTTTATATCGAGATTGTTCATAAAATGTTCAAAAGAAACTTTGTCATCAAAAATATCCTTTGCAATTCGATCATTTTTGAGCAAAAGCATTTGTGGAGTAAAATTTTCAGGAAAATTATAAAAAATTACAAGTTAAGTTACAAAATGTATTTAGTGACTCACCTTGAAGTAGCAGATTAATATGCATGATTTAAATATAACTCCCAAAATTTTCATTGAGAAAGCTTTAATTGCAGTTTGAATTTAATTTTTAAAAACTTTGGATTGAGTCCATAAAAATGAAGCATATTTCCATTTCCTCAATTTTAATAGACAAGCTCAAATTCGTTTCAAGATATTCAAGGCGTGTACAAATAACACAAGATGCCATAAAATCAGCATTTATTCACATACTGTTACCAGATTTATCCACTTGTACTTTCTGCTGCTATGTATCCTCATTATTGGAGATGCTAGAACATACTGACACTTTTGAAGTTAGTGAGTCTTATAAAAAGATTACTTACTCTTACATGGAAACGATTCACAATAGCACTGCTATGACCACTAAAGAATTTGATATATTTAATGATGACTTCTCCCTCGTTTTAACCAGTGCTATTCTATCAATCAGCATTGATCGATTGGAAATACTCACTGATGGCAATATTGAAATGGAGTATTTTGATGGCAAACTCCATCTGCGTAGTAAAGGATACATAAACACTTGCAGTTGTATGTCTGTAGGTTATATAGATGGACTAAGCTATTATAAAGTCAAAGTCTCTGGGAAAAAACTCAGAATTGCTGAAGATTTGTCTGATGGGGTTGTGATTGCATTTTGTGACAATTATCTAATTATAAATAAATTCGAAGGAGCAGTAACTACTGCAGTTATCATCAACAATCGTATTTGAAGATACATTAATAAATGTTTTTATACGAATTGTTGTGTAATTATTATGGCACAAAAAGAACTAATTTCCATAGGTAAAGTAATTATCTTTATTGAACATCATATTGAATTTTTTATATGACTTTGAAAAGAGATATTCTAATAGAAGCATACCTTAATTAAGTTATTGACAGTGGATATTACAATATGGTTTAAAATATTCTGTTTAAATGTAAAGGAATTAGTAGATTGACAGTTCAGTGATCAATCAAATTTTTACGTCTCATCACAAGTTTTTCTCTATTTATACTCAATATTATAATACAGTTTGTCTATATTGAATATTTTTTACAAAAACTTCATTATTCGTCTTATTAAACGAAGGTTCAGCTGAGAATCACTAGATTATCATCCTAATTATTTCGCCCTTTATGATGAATTTTGAAACCACAACTGCACTTTTCAATTCACAGATGGGAGATAATCTCAATCCTCAGAACAATGCATCTATCGATTCAAAATACACAATTCCCTTGCTTGGTAGTATTGCCGACTCAAGTATTCCCGATAAGTTACATTTACTTTCTGCCTTTTCTCACAATACACTCACTTTTCCCTCAGCCAGTGCATTGATTTTTGACAGATATTTCTATATAACCTTTTACAACAATCCCAATGTTCTTGCATGTAATAATCTCCATACAACAATTTTTGTACCGCGCAATGTAGAAAATATTCTTGTTTCTGGCTCTGTCATTTATACACAAGAAATTAAAGCAGCTACAAATGTCTCATTAAATCAGAATATTACTAACTATGGATGTAATAATGCCAATGGTACTCCAGAAGCGCATCGGTTAGATACACTTTCAAACAGTTCTTCGTGTTTAATATTTTACAGCAGAGATCTCTCTGTTTTCAGATTTTTAGCAGAAGGCATTTTGCTGGGAAGTATTAGAGAATATGTATTTTATTCTACTCCCTCAAATGAAGCGGTTAAATGCTGTTTAGTTACCTCCAAAAATATTCAACGATGGACTGTCAACTTTTTTATAGACAAAGGGAAGATAAGACATTCTTCAAAAGCCGGAGACAATCAAATTGAGTTTCATAATATCTATGAACAAGAACTTTCACACTATTTATTACATAATTCTGTGACCAACAGTCCAATTCCCAAGCGTTCAAAACCCAATTTACTACACCAAATAATAGAGAAAAATACTATTGATCAGGAAGGCAATTCAGAAGAAAGAACTTCTAAACTTTTTGTAGTTTATTGCTCGTTTCTAGTAGTAGCGATTGAAAATATTCTCTTGTTTGTTGATTTTGAAGGTTCAACCGATATTCAATATATCTTCCCCATATCAGCTTCGAAAATAAAAGTTGATGGAGATTTGCTGAAGTTGACTACTGAGGATGGTAAAGTAAATTACTTTAAGGGAAATACTAGATTTGTTCGACAAAATATCGAATCTGTTATTGAGGAAAATGACACGAGCAAATATAATAGTTGTAATGCTAAGCTGGATAATTCAACTGAATATCCAATTGATGATAAGTTTATTAGCAGTACCTCATATATTAAAGAACCAGATATAGATTCCAGCAAAACTATGTTGAACTTGGCAATTTCTGAATTGAATAGCATCCTTAATGAACCATCTTCTATGATCCCACCACACATCGATGACCTAGAAAATATCAGAAATAAAATGCAACATTTCTGGGGATTGTGTAGAATTAGTGGGATAACTACCACTTCCAATCGAGTTGAAAATGCATCTGAATGCATGGAGAATAGTGATGGAATGCAATTCATTTTGGGAGCTAGTGAATGGAATATTTCCACTGAAAGAAGTTGCAATTACTCTATTCGGGCACTGGGT
Organism: Medioppia subpectinata; assembly: GCA_905368565.1. Taxonomy (NCBI): domain Eukaryota; kingdom Metazoa; phylum Arthropoda; class Arachnida; order Sarcoptiformes; family Oppiidae; genus Medioppia; species Medioppia subpectinata. Next base: position 51,687 of record CAJPIZ010000005.1, read on the forward strand.
AGATTATTTGGGCAAAATCTTCGGGGAGTAAAAAGCACGGAAAAAGAAATTAAAGAACTTTTGAAAGAATATCTACAGGGTGGAAATGTATTCATTCTATTTGTTTTATGTGCTGCTGGAGTCAATAGAATAAACTACAGTGCTTTTTCTGGAAATAGAATATTACAACCTATGGAGATTATTGCTTTTGGATTTCTAAATTACAATTCCGGAAATAGAGTTGTTCAAAATGAATTGATACGTACCCTGAAATTTAAAGAATATACCCCTCAAAGCTGTATTGATGATCAAGCCATTGATTCTTTTCACAGCAATATTGACAAAATTGGCATTGTTCTTACTGCTATTTCAATTTTTCTTATTAGTGATAGGCGAATGTTAATCACAGGCGTGAATTCATTCTCAGAACTAATAATAAATGGTGGAACTGCTAGTGTATTTCACGAACAGAAGAAGTTTGGTAGTATTGGATCAACTAATCTGTCTAACTCAGGAATGTTTTTTCGAAATAACTATTGTTCAGACGAAGAAATATTTTACAGCGAGCTCTTTAAGCTTTTGAGCCATGGTGATAAGGATGACAAGTTAATTTTAAATGATATTTTGGATCAAATTTCCATAAAAGATTCATCAACAAGTGATATGAGAGAAACAATATCCTCCACGAATAAGCATTTGCATATGGAACTAATTGATCGGAGTGATAAATTGTCTTTGAATCCAACAATTGGTAGTAAAAATCTTTTGACAATCCCAAAGTCTTTGAATAGAGCACACATTAGACTTGCAGCGAAAATTTTTTATTTGGGCCTGAACCATGTAAAAAAAATAGATTGTCGCACTATTAATGGTTTAGGTTTGATCTCTGATGAAACCAAGCTGTCAATTTTTGATAAACTATACAAAATATCTTTAGATTTGGAGGAAATGTCCCTAAAAGATAATAAGTGGAGAATTCCATTTGATTATTCCCTAATTTCATTAACTGTAATAGTAACAAACAGTAAACTGGACATGGAGTATGCTTGCAGTAGGATAGTGGACCTGTTGCGTATTTTACGACGCCAAGTTCTTAAGATAAAACTATTGGGAAATATCATGAAGTTTGACGAGTTTGATCAGACCGTTTTTGATTTTACTACGCTGTATCATTATGGATTTGACAGTATGAACTTCTACAAAATATGCATAGGATTGGTTACGAATGAGTTCACTATTATAAATGATCACAATAATGCTCCAACAATTAATCAGAATATAACTTCTGAAAAAACCTGGAAAAAGGTTTGTGAAACTTCTTCACGTCTAAAAGTTTATATTATAACGTTCTTCTTTACAAACAATCAAATTGCACAATTTTATGAAATTGATATTTTTAGGTTAATAATAGGTAAAATAGTAAAGACAACTTGAATCACTTTTAGAAAACCTTGACTCATTTCCGACATTGTTAATAAATCTTCAATTGAAGTTACTATTGATTTTAGCCCAATAACTAACTAAGAATTGTTCACATTGTCAGTACATACTAAGACACTAACAGAGGTTGAGGAACATCATTGTTCAGATGTTGAATGTATTGTTAAGTTTACCATTTTTTGGAAACTCTGTAAAATCAGGGGGAGGATTTGAAATATAAATATCTTATCATCAAAGTGATTTATTGATGATGATTTTGAAGTAATAAAATACAATGGTTACAATATATTCATGATAAATCTTATTAACCAAATTCAAATGTATAGTTTTAGGTGTTACAAAAATACTCAAAGATATTGCATTAAGGTTATCTTTTACATTAAGCTCAGCGATTATAATAAAAATTCTTTATTTCATCCCCATTCGTATATCATGGAATATTTCGCAAACTTTATAAGGAAAAATTCATCATTCGAGATTTTTTCTAATCCTACAGTTGCCTTGGCTTTTTTAAAACTTGCAGATGAAAAAACAACAGAAATTCTTTTCGATTTTTTAGTTAAAACATTTCACTTTTCCCATTTTGCAGATATTTTAGACAGGAATGGGAGACGATCAATAGGAATAAAAAACAGAGATCTTGATGGTAAAGCTTGGACTAGTAATGATCAAAAGCCATATGCGAAGTGTTTTGCAGATCTACTTATTCTAAAAATCATTATTAGAGAAGGTGATATTGTAAAAATGAATGAGGTTTTTAGAAAAGCATTGCTTTCAGGATTTGCATACTGTAAATTCATGGAGAACAAATTCATTGAAACCCCAACACCTTCAAATCCTTACAACATGAAAATACCTAAGACCAATGATCGGTTTGATTTATACAAATCTTCCAGTGAGAAATTTGAAAATCTTTTAAAATCAATAGTTTCGTTTAATCTACTTTCAGATTGTAAGTCAGGTTCCATTTTCGAGGTAAATTTATTCACCTCTCTTGTCGATGAAAGAGGAAAGATAACTAACAAAGGGTTTGAGTTTTTATTGAAAAGCAAGAGAGAGCAGATATGGGTTATTCTGATGAGCTCTCTAGAATATTTCTCAGAAAGCAGAATTCAAGAAAAAGAGCTATTTACTGACCTGATGGAATTAGTAGTCAAAAGGGAATATAAAACGAAAAAACTATTAGAACCAATCAAGAACGAGCCTGAGGACATATCAAATGAACATAAGAGAACTAAAACAACAAAGTGTTCGGCATCACATTCCATGGAGAGTGAAAAAGATCATTTTGGAAGAGAGACTAACTTATTCTATAAAATATCTGGAGAATATAATAAAAAATGGCTGAAATTTTTGGACTCTATAGGCCTCATCAATATTTTGCCACATTCTGGAAGCTTACCTATGTTTTACTTAAATTTGAATAATATTTTCCAATCAGGAAACAATAATGAGCATTTTTTAATTTTAGAAACTAATTTCAAAATATATGCATATACTACAAAGTCGTATCAAATTAGCATTTTGAAGTTGTTTAGTAAGATAGTTCATGTATTACCTAATCTAATCAAAGCCCAGTTTGATGAAGATGCTTTTTTGGGTTCTTTAGCCATGGGAATTACGGTGGATCAGATTATTCAGTTTTTAAGATCACATTCAGCATATTTACACAAAAGTATAATCAATCAGCTCACAATTTGGAATAATAAGCAGCACAGAACGACTATAAAAAAGGGAGTTCTTTACTCTGGATTTCTTCATCAAAGTCAATTTCTATCTACGGTAGCATTTTCAGATAGACTCGGAGGGTTCATTTATAAGAATGAACATGCTAGATTGCTGTTTGTTACTGAAGAATGCAATGAACATGTTAAGAGATATGTTAAAGAGAATTGTGATTTATAGCGATTAAACTAAATAAATACTACAAAATCAATTGGTTAAAAATAGTTTGATTATAGCTGTTCCTTTATTCTAAATGCTATCTCACAACCAGAACCTGCTACTACAACAGCTTCCGGAAGTTCAATATATTCTCTTACAACAAAATATTTTTTGTTTTTGATCACATCCTCATAATTTCCCAAAATATCGTCATCGGCAACTAAATAATCGAATTCAAATTCATTTGTAGAATTTTTAACAGTAAAAAACTCACCATTGTAGATCACAGATATATCATTGGCCTTTTCTACTGTAATGTTCATGTTTTTGGCCTGCTCATGGCATTTTTGATTAAAGTCTTCCTTTCCATCTGTGTACACACCCGGGACATATGTGCAAGAATACCAGTCATTACCATTGGACAGTTGAAATACATATGGTGGAATATTCGCAGTTTTTAAATAAATTGCACAGACGTAAGTTGCAGGAGAATCACCGATGATTGCAATTCTAGCAGTCATTTTAGGATAGAAATGTTGTAAAAATTTTGATTTAAAAATGCCGTTTGTAAAGAATTTTTAGTTTACTATATTACAACTAAAAACAGTTTCCACGGCTGGAATCTATAAATGAGTCATGAAATAAATTAAAATTTTCTTGGCTTACACTATTTATTATTCTCTACTCATAATAAATGAAGTCTCTAATTATGGGCCCACTGTATGTTAAATATTTGCTTATTCAGCCGTTTTTTGGGAGGGATTTAAGTTTTTTGTAAATCATTTTCTTGTTTTTACACGTCAAATTTATAATTAATTTAATTTTTTTAACCTTTGTATGTACGTTGATCAAAAGAAAACAAGGTTGAGATTTTATGAGAAGATCTTACAGATGGAAAATGATGAATTTTTCCGTAAGAATGATTCAACTTCGAAAATGGATATTGATTTTATATTAAATGGGCGAAAAGATGAGATAAACCAGACAGTAAAAGATATAAAAATCACACCAATGGAAACTTTCAACAATTATGACCAAGCAAGTCGTGAGGGGAAGATTAAAAACAAAATCGCAAGTTCACAATTCAAAAACTATACTACACAAAATATAGAAATCCCTGATATTGAAAATCACAAATATTCTCCACCAATTCAGCATTCACAATTTCAAAACGATACTTCGCAATATTATTCCGACCAAAACTACATAAACTGTGAAATTGAAATGAAGCCTACTTGTTTCAACTACTTCAGAAAAGGTGATTTGTGGGAACCATATAAAAATCAAATTCAAGAATCTTACGGTAGTGGTTTTAAAGAATTAAACACCACCAAACATAGAAATGCGAATACAGTTTGTTCAATCGATGGAAAATATTGTAATAGTCAGGACGATAGGTATTGTTCGGAAAAGGATGTTGGATATAACTCTTTGGCAAATAAGATTCAAACCAATTCACAAGTGAATAATGAGATAAATAAAGAACTTGAAGAGATATTTTCCACATCATCGGCTAGTGCTATGAAACAGAATGCTCAATTACCAGGCCACTCTAATGTAGACTTACGAAATACCATTCAAACTTCAGAATCAGCAACCCTTGATCAAGGACTTTTCAATAATGATCTATATAGCAGTGTAAAGGATCGAATGCTTAGTAAGGATAGAAATCAAGATATCAACACCCACCGACTTACTAACACCCATACTATTGATATAAATACTCCACTAGGTCAAAAGCCTTATCCAAATGGAGGATTTCAATCATTTGGACTTGATAGTTTGAATATATGTGATTCTCGGTTGGCTTACCAAAATAAACAGAAGTTAGACAAGAAATCATCAAATAGAACTCACCCAAAGATATTTAAAAAACATCAGAAAGTTATGCCTTGGGTGACCGATTCAAAAACATTCCAGTTTCTAACTGATGTGCAAAAAAATAGTTTAGACCAGGAATTTGAGCGCAGAGGTCTTAAGTATACCAAAGAAAACGTCAAAATGATGGCCAAGCATTTGAAAATCCCAATAAAGCGTGCTCTTGTATATGTATTTAACAAGGTTGAATGCATGAAACATGTAGAAAATGACCCCATGTTTCGCTTCTGTGTTAAATTAGTCGATGTGATGGCCAGAATTGATAATTTAGAAAAAGAAATTGAAATATCCAGAACTAAAGAAGGATTTCGAAAGAAGTAATAAAGATTTAATAGATTGTAATGGGCTTTTGTTGTTTTATAGTATAGTCAGATATTTATAAATTCTTGAAAATAGCTGGCTGACCATAGTGTTGTTTTATCGAACCTAAATCTAGTAATGCATAAGGAGGTTGTGTCATTAAAATCTGCAGAATGCTATTGGATTTAATTCTTAGATTGTGAGTGTTAAATTTTTCACCCTTGAATGTCTCAACTAGCAATGGAAAATGGTTCAATAAAAAAAGAAAATGAAATCAATAGAATAATGGAAAATCAAGCTACAATCAATATTGGTACGATTGGACATGTGGCACACGGAAAGTCTACTATTGTAAAATGCATTAGTGGTACTAACACAATCAGATACAAATCAGAGCTGGAAAGGAACATTACTATAAAGCTTGGATATGCTAATGCAAAGATATTTGAATGCCGATGTGATAGGCCACAAAGGTATTCCACAATAAGGGGGCAGTGCCAAAATTGCCACGTGGAGAAAACATTAATTAGGCATGTTAGTTTTGTAGATTGTCCGGGACATGATGTTCTTATGGCCACTATGCTGAATGGTACAGCCATTATGGATGCAGCCTTACTTTTAATTGCAGCCAATGAGCCATGTCCACAATCCCAAACTACAGAGCATCTCTTTGCAGTAAATATAATGGGGTTGGACAAAATCATTGTTGTCCAGAATAAAATAGATTTAATTACAAAAGAACAGAGTTATGAACAGTATAAACAAATTAAAGATTTTTTGCAAACAGCCAAGATTACAGCACCTATTGTTCCGGTGAGTGGTCAACTAAATGTCAATATAGATGCAATCCTGGACTATATAGTTAATTATTTGGAGGTTCCGAAAAGAGATCCAAATGAATCTCCTAGAATGATCATAATTCGATCTTTTGATACAAACAAACCCGGAATTCCATATAAGTCTCTTTCTGGTGGAATTATAGGTGGATCAATAATTTCTGGGACCATCAAGAAAGGTGATATTATTGAGATTAGGCCCGGGATTTTTACTAAAACAACGAATGGATTCAAATGTAAGCCATTCATTACAAAAGTTGAGAGTTTATATGCTGAAAAGACTCCTCTGGAGTGTGCTGTTCCTGGAGGTCTAATTGGGGTTGGAACTAATTTAGATCCCAATTTTTGCCGTTCTGATAAATTGATTGGAATGGTTATGGGACACAAGGATAGTTTACCGTCCATTTATTATCGAATTAGGTTGAATTACGAGTTGTTTGAGAAAACAGCAACCATCAGTTGCCAAAGGATTACTCCAGATGAAAAAATTTTACTAAATATCTCGAGTACTACTACCGGATGTAAGATTCTCGAAATTGATGAGAAAACAGGCTATTTTGAGCTTCTGAAGCCTTGCTGTGTAAACATCGGGGAAAGAGTCTCCATTTCTAGAAAAGTTAAAAATAACTGGAGACTTATAGGGCATGGTACACTGGCAGGTGGTGAAACTTGTGAGGTTGAATATGATCAATAAAATTTTTAATTTCAAAATATCTGTAACCTCAATCTTAGTTTTTAAATATCAGAATTGGCCTACTTGACTTTGTGAAACAAGTTATTTCCAATATATATTCATAATTAAGGAATATTGGTAAATAGTACACTGAATCTTTCGAGAAAAATTTATTAATACAATTTAAATATCTAGCATGACTAGATCTGTGGCCCTATCATATTTTACTATTTTCATCATCTGTAGATTATAGATAATAACAAGGACACTTGGTCTAGTCAAGTTCATATTTTCACATACATCCTCAATTTCAACTTGCTTTTCGCTGATTATCTTTAACAAGATCTTTGCTTTTATGATATCTTCTGCAAAATTGTCTTTACTGCTATTATCTACAATTGTTTGCAGGTGTTCCATCATTTTGATTTTTCTATATTGTTTCTCTGTTTTCTTTTTTAAAAATGCCAGGGAATCAATAACGGACGGATAATCAATCTCATCAGAATTCTCTGCACCAGCACCTGAAGATTGTTTGCATATTGCTTTTAATTTATCAATTATATCACTGTGGCGTTCATAAATAACATCATACTGATGTTTCTTTTGAAACATTTCAAGTCTTTCCTTTAATTCATCAACTGTGAGATCATAAAACTTGCTTATATTGTTTCTATTCCTTGATGCCATTTCTATTTCTTTTAAGTCACAGTATTTCTCCATTTGCTCATACTTTTTAATTCTGTTTGCCAGAGTAGTCAAGTGAGGGATATCCATTGAAATGGACAAATGAACATTATCAGATTGATTTTCTAAAATATCCTTTGATCTATCTGGTAAAAGATTAGTATAGGTGTTAGAGGAGATGTTTTCAGTAGCCTCAGCATTAATATTTCCTCTTCCAAGATCTCTGGAATGTGGAGTATCTTCACTCATTTCCTTTTGATATGCTGCAACAATTTCTACAATACTACTCACATCTCCATCAAATGTGGGCAAATTATAAAACGATAATATTCTGTTCATTTCGTTGATATTTTCTGGTACTAGAAAGTTTACACTACTTTTTGGGAATATTTCTGGTATCTTATACTCCATGGACTTTGTTGGCTTTAACTTTAGGCTTTCTATTATATCCGATGGTAAAAGCATTTGAAGGGTTGAATATTCAAAATAGATCTAACTACTTTTAAATATAGAATAAATCTTAGATCTTCTATTGATCTATGAGTCTATGCCGTTACTTAAAAATTATTTACAAAAGTTCACAAAAAATCTGCTGCCCCTTATGAGTGAGATTGTTGGTGATTTAGAATATTCCTCAGAAACAGATGATTTCTTAAGAAAATATACACATTCTAAGTTCAAAATAAATTTGGAATATACAGACTACGTAGATGAAGACGAATTGATTTCAAAGACTAAAGAGCTTACTATGATTGTTCACTTTTATTGCACAGAGTTTGAAAAATGTAAATCTCTAAACCGAGCATTAAAAACCCTTTCTCCAAAATTTATAAATGTTCACTTTGCTTCTATTAATGTTGATAGAGCTCCAAAAATGTGTAAGTGCCTAGAAATCACATGTTTACCTTTTCTGGGATTTTTTAGGGATGGGTATTTTGTGGATAAATTAGTTGGCTTTGAAAAATTGGGAAACTCCGACACATTTGAGATTGAAAATTTGGAGGAGTATATAAAGAAGAGTTATTTATTCAAAGACATTGAGCAATAGTGGGTGCTTAGTAAACTTCTTGGGTTTTAAACTTACATAAATTATTTTTACCAGTAACAGATGGAAGATTTATTTTTGGTATGATGATGGGATCAACCTTTCAAGAAGTAACTAAAACGATATTTAATCCTTTAAAATTTGTTTAATTGTTGTCTGATTCAATATAATATATTTGCATATTAAATTACAAGATAATATTTCTAAATCTCGTTGAAAAATTTTCTGTTACACAATAGATGTACACCTCTGAAGTCCGTTAGCTCCTATTTCTTCATTAGTTTAGGATACCAAGAAATTTGGTAAATTTTTTCAACCTTCTTTAGTATATTACATAATCAATTAAATTAATAAATCAAAAAATTGACCTTTTGGCTTAATAGTAACTAATACACAAATCCAACTGCCCAATCTTTCACTTAATTAATTTTTTAACTTTGATTTGTTTGTAGTTCTGAGAAAATAAAAAAATTATTCCTAATGTTCAAACTTTTATCGCTATTGATTCTGTTTTTCTTGGAAAAAGCAAATAACAAACCTATTAAAAATAATAAGCCTATTAAAACAATTCTGATTCAAGGATGCTCTGCATCTGGAAAAACTACCCTATCGAACTATTTTTATGAAAGGCTGACAGAATCAAGAATCAAAACAGTAGTGATCAGAATCGATAGTTACTATCATTCATCCAATTTTGAACTAACCTTTGAAAATACTCAAAACTACAATTTTGATAGCCCAGCAGCTATAAATTGGTATGCCCTGCGTGATACTTTGAAGGCTTATTCAGAGGAATGCTTGTACGTACCTTATCATGAATATGATTTTGCCTCCCAAATTAATTCAAAGACAATTATCAAAAACATTTTTCCAGAAGTGATAATTGTAGAGGGTATATTTGGTTTTAATATATTTAATAATTTGGTGATTAATCACCCAGAGTTGGATCCATTCGACTCGGAAAAAGCAATTTCATGTGATTATATACCAAATAATCTTCTTGATCTAACCAATTTTGTAATTGATCCAAGGCTAAAGCTTCTGGTAAAAATAGACAAGGAAAAATTGATTGAAGTAAGACTGGCAAGGGACAAACAACATAGGAAGGTAGAATATGAAAATTCATTACCGGAAAGCCTAATAGAACAGAGGATAAAGGATCAAATTGAAAGGTATGTCTGGCCTGCTACCGAAAAATGGATTTACTCATCTACCAGCAACGAACCTTATGTGGAAATTGATGGAGGTACTTTTGATATTAAGAAATGTGAAGAGAAGACACGGCAAATCTTAAATTTTTTGGGGGCCAAAAAAACTCAAACATTCGAAGCCTATATTAAGAAATTATCTTAGCAATAAATTCAATATTAATAAAACAATATGTTATTTTATCAAATTTAGCTACTTTTGCTAACAATGGTTAAATTTCCAATTTTTATCCTTTTAACAGAACTATTTGCCATTTCAAATGCAATCTATGTGGTATATTATGGCAGTCGAAGACTTATAGCCATAATTTTGTAATGACAATCATTTTAATTTCACAATAAGCTTCAGAACTATATCCAATTGAACTAATTTGCTTTTGTTATTGGGCTCTATCATAATACTGCAGTTTGTTTTTACCAGTCTAGGATCTAAATACTTTGTAGTATTTTTATATGATTGACGTATTTTCTTGTAACTGTCATTTAATTTTTTAATTTACTCCAAATTAAAAAGAAATGTTGGAAAATCGGTGAGTCTTGATTATCACATTCAATACTCAAGTTTTTATTATTTCTTTATTATTTAACATAATTAAATTTATTTATGAAATCTATATTAATTCTTCCCTGAGTCAATTTACCCTCAAACGCTATGAGCAGTTGTGAAAAAACTATAAGTCAGCCACATATGCGGGCTATGCCTCCAACCAAGATCATTATTATTCAAGGATGTTCATCTTCCGGAAAAAGTACGCTTGCCACTTATATCCATCAGAAACTTATGAACAATAATATTTCTTGTATTCTAATTGGCTGTGATAGCTTTTATAAGACATTTCCCCTAGAATACACGCTTGAAAATCTCTCCAGATATGATTTCGACAATCCAGCAGCTCTTAACTGGGATGCTATCAAAGAAACTTTGGATGCTTATTCCAGAAATGATATGATAGTTCCAGAGTATAGGTACAGTTTTGTTACAAAAATTTCTGAAAAAAAATTTGTAAAAAATGTTTTTCCAAAGGTGATAATTCTGGAGGGAATTTATTCATTTAATCTATTCAATAAGGAAGTGTTTAATCTTGCTGAATTAGATGCTACAGATTCTAACAAGACTCTTGTGAATGAATTTATCGTAAATGATTATAATATACCTACCTTCTCAACATTGAAAATTCAGATGATGCTGCCAAAAGAACTAATGCGTTCTGTAAGGGTTGCTAGGGACCTGAAAGAAAGAAAGTTTAATTGTCTAGATGATATGACCGACACTATTTTACAAAATCAGATCATTGAAAGATTTGAAACAAAGTTGTGGCCAGCTACCCAAAGATGGGTCTACTCAAACAAAAATCAAGTGGATATTGTTATTGAGAAGGGAACCTTTAACCCTGAAAAATGTGATAAAGTTTGCAATGATATTTTTTTGAAAATGGGTTTATCTACTGAAAAAGATGCGTTTCGAAATAATTTGAAAACAAATAGGCGGGTATTGAATATTTCTCAGTTGGTTTAGAATAAAATCTTTTTTAAAGATTACGATAATGGACAATAGTATTTGCAGCAGATTCGACATGATAATTGAGTTTGTAGTATATATTCATCTAGTATCATGTTTATTCTTCTTAATTTGGTAAATTTTTTAATATTGTTAAAATATCCGAATTAATATACCTGATTTTATTAGAGTGATATTGTTTTAGTAGATGTGGACACTTCAATCAAATCGATAGCTTATTTATTAGTCATTTTGTACATCTCTGAAGAGTCCAACAATTTATAAATTCTCATAGTCAAAATTGATCATTTTTTAACATTGAGATTTTGAAGATATGTAATGAAATAATTGTGCTTCTGAGTATAAAATAAGATGAGAAATATCCATGAGCCTCAAAATTTGAATATACATTATACAGAGTATATAAGATACCATCTCATCGATAACGGCAATATTTGAAAGAATTGTTTCTCGTTGTGCAATATATCTCCAGTTTCACATTCAATTTTAAACTTATACTCAAAATATTACGACTAGATATTTTATTTGTTTATTAAAAATCTGTTCTTACATTACAGCCACCCTCATGTTGATTTTCCTCGGGTGGTATATCAATTAATTCTAATATTGCATTTGTTGCCCTTAGTCTCAATCCATATTTCGAGCTTTCTAAAGTATTCACCAGCAAACAATTGGGGTGCGTTCTTCTTTTTATCTCTAAAATTGCAGAATAAATGCTTTTTTGACCCATCATTGATAAATCTGAGTGGATTTGAACAATATTGTCAAAAAACTGTGAAAATAGAATGGACTCATGAAAAAAATTTGGAATTGACATGAAAACGACATGATTGTTTAGTTTTGTCCATTTTTTGATGCTATAAAGTGTTTGGTAAATATTGTCTTGACTTGATACTGTTAAAAGTGGTGAAAATATGCTAAAAACAGAAAAATAACAGTTTTTTTTTCCTTCTAACATTTTTAGAAATTCTGAAATATGATTCAGGTACGATGTCGATTCCAGTGGGATTTCATCCTCCATGTTGAAAATAAAGCAAGAGTCTTTCATTTTTAGAGATTTATACCTCCAAGCAATAACCATTTTGGGAGAGTTGTCTTCTTTGGGAGCCACTGATTGTGTATTGTAATATAGAAAGTCTGATTTAACACTAGATAGCACGAAAGTTTCCTTGTTGCTTTTTAAAGAGGAGGATGTAAAAATTGTTAGAAGTCGTCTGTGGATCAGTGAATCTTCGCTTTCATAGAAGGTATTTAAAGTTCCGGGGCTAATTTCTAAAATATCATCTAGAGTTGGAATTCCAAAGAGTGGCTTAGTAGCTTCCACAACTTTTGGAATAAATGAAGAATTTCTGATAAATGACACCACCATTTGGGGATAAAATGTAAAAATTTTTAGAATATTTGACATAAAATATTCTACTCTTTCACCAAACTTATTCTTCTGTCTTTAGTTAGTTGTGTAAACCCCAACTTAAGGTAAAATAGAAATAGACTACAGTGTAAAAATTATTTCACAGTTATTAATTAGTTTTCCTTTCAAAATACCCAAATTCAGCATGAATTCATTTAAAAAATTGACACCTAGTAAGTTTCTCACGATAAAAACCAACACGAAAACCACAGTGACGCTAAAATGGGGAAATGTTTTTTCAGGAGTATTAATTAGTACCGACTCATTTATGAATGTTATTCTTTCGGATTGTGTAGAAATAGTTGAGGGAAAGGAAAATATTATTGGAGAGGTATTAATAAGATGTAACAATATAAAAACTATTGAGTAGATGATCATGATAATAGACATTAATAATTCATAGAAATACAAACATCAAAGGCTATCATTTAGTCCTGCTCATTCATATTTGTTGGACAAATCGATAATTTCCTAATTATTTTTTCTATTTGCTCAATATACTGCTCATTATTATAGTTTCTGTTAATTTAAATAATAAAATTCCATTTACCAGACTAAACACATTTTATTAATCAAATTACCTGCCCTGCATCACACCAGATTCATAGTTACGTAAAAGAGCTTCATTCATAGCTTTGTTTCTTTTATTTTCCTCTTTCCTCAATCTTGCATTTTCACTCTTTAAGGCCTTAATTTCCTTTCCTTTTTCTTGCAAATATTTTTGAATAACATTTATTTCCATCATACTTTCATAAACTTGTTCTATTAGCCTCCTGACAGCTTCATCATTTTTGTTGCATGATGTTGCAAATTGCATAGTATTGTCTTTTTCTAAAGTAGCATTTTGTTTCCTCATCACAGCGGCCTTTCTCAATGAATCCAGAATTCTGTTTAAATTAAATCTCCCTAACTTCAAACCTTTTATCATTTGCCTGTTTTCTTCACTAAGCTCAAATCTCTTTTGTAATGCAATGATCTTGTCACTTAGCTCACTCGCCATTATTCCTAAACTATACATCCTCGTATTAAATATACTATTGATCTTATTCAGCAGTCCTGTATATAGCTTAATACTTTGATTATTCTTAGAAATCACTTCCGTTAACTCTTTTTCTTGTTGAAAACTATGCTCTTCCATTTCTCTCTTTTCCTGAATCAGGTTTTGGAGTTTTGATTTCAATTCATTAATAAATTGTTCATTGTTACTTAATTCCGTACCCATAGTTCTATTGTATTCATGTATCTTATCTTCATAATCCTTAAATTTACTTTCGTACTCTCTACACCTTTCTTCGTAATATCCACACCTCTCTTCATATTCTCGAATCCTCTGCTCAAACTCCCGTGCCTTGGAAATTGTACTTTCATTGACTTGATCTCTGTATGTATCAATTCTTCTCTGTAACTCATTGTTTTCTTCCTGCAATTCTGTAATACACTTGTTCTTTTCAAGCTCTATTCTGTTGACAATATTCTTCAGCTGTATGTTATCATTTTCTATTTCTTCATGCATATTTTTCATTCTGGAATACTCTGGATTTATCTTCTCAATCCTGCCTAAGAGCCGTCTGTTCTCATCCTCCAAAAGTGCTATCTTTTCGCTACTTACAAAAGTACTCTGGTGTAGAGCTGAATTTTCTCCACTCAATTTGGAATTTTGTTCCTTCAAATGGATGTTATCATCCTGGAGAATTGCCATCTCAGACTTCATTGAGGTGAATTCCTGTTCAATCATCTTTAAATCAGAGATTGCTTTTTTATATTCAGTTTCATACTTTGTTTTTTCTTTTTCAATCTCCTGAATCACCTTGGAGTTGTCATAAAGTAGTTTAGGTACATTGGATCTGTGTGTAAGCTGAGTCTTTAGATCAAACACTTCATTCTTTAATGCTGTTATTTCCACCTCGTAATCTTTTACAGATTTTACATTAGTTACTGGATTAAAATGTAATGAGAAAGATCTCTCGTCCATGGGAGTGCTGATTTAAGAAAATATTTAGAAGTGGAGGGAAACAAATAAAATTTACCAAATTATATCTCCCTCAAATAGATATCTGAAGTTGAAAATATCGGCCCATTAATCTAGCAAATTCGAGGTAATATCAAGATTGTAGATATATGCTTATAAGGGGAGATTGCTTAAAGGTTAAATCATATATTAATTATACAAATATAACCATTTTTGGAATTAAGCAATAATAAAGTTGATAAAATCAAATATATGAGCATCAAGCAGTTAGGAAAATGATATTTCTATGTCATTCAGATAGGTATATCTTCATATTGTAGCATTAATAGCACAACTTTCCTTTCTTCTTTTCAACCCCCTAATTCTTCTTCCATCTATGCCAATTCCTATTCTCTACGGTTCTCAAACGGGCACCTCTACTCATTTAGCTAAGTTACTTTCCAAAGAACTGCCCGATTCTATTCTTTTAGAACTAGATAGATTTAATATTTTACGAATAAAAGAAATTCCATTTATAATCTTCATTGTTCCAACTCACGGAAATGGACAACCTCCATTCAATGCCTCATACTTTTATGAGACATGCATTAATTTACTGGAGTTACAGGAAGATGGAAATATAAGCGAATTACCACCAAGGAACTTTACTGAAAAAACAAGTAGTTCACCCATAATGAATACTCCAATTCAAATGTTTAACTTCTCTTTCGCTCTACTTGGTCTTGGAGATTCTAAATATGAAAAGTTCAATTTCTTTGGAAAAAGTCTCTGTTTAATTCTTCAGCAACTTGGGGCCAAATGCCTAATTGAAGAATATGCAAATTCCCAAGATCCTCGAGGAGAATATGATGGATATGACAGATTTAGGAACAAATTACGTCCAATGTTTAAGATCGAAAATATTTTGGCTTCAAACACCAAAGATATGGATAATTTGAGTGAGTTCTGTAATTCTGAATATCATCTCATAAATGACTTACCCTGTGGCAATCTATTATCCAATGAATATGATTCTAAAGCTGATGACTATAGGTCTTTGCACTTAAACTGCGACAATTTGGTAGGAAGTGATATGCTTAACAATCCTTTAATAACTCTTTCCAATCTTTCAAAGCAGCCTCAAAAGTACCTTGCAACAGTAATCTCCAACAGTTTGATTTCAGAAGTGGGATACAAGAATGAAATTTATGAGTTGATATTAGATATTCCTAAATACAAGGAGTTTTACCCAGGTGACTGTATAGGAATAAAGCCAGTAGACCTAGATATTGTGAATATTATAAATTCGGGTAAAACTGTCAAAGATTTCAGTATTATATTCTCTTCTGATGCCTGTATTAATACTTTTTCCAACTTCACACTCGATAAATTGTTCTTGTTAAGCACTAATGTGGATCTGAATGCCCGACCTCCATTTTCTGTTTTCCAATTCTTGCCAGAATTTGTCTCGGTTGAGAATTCTAAATTATATAATTTACTAACAAACAAACTTAGACAAATATCGGAAAGTTATGATATTTATTATGAATATGTAGTTTTGCAGAAAAAGAGTTTTAAGAATGTAATTGAGGAGTTTTCTTTAAAAATTCCATATGACTTTTTAAAGAAGGTTAACGAGACCATGATAAGATATTACAGTTGTACTAAGCATGAGCAAATGTATCGAATATACTATAATCTAATCAAGGGAAGTGAAGGTACTTTCACTAAATTGAAATCACCTCCAGGATTCTGTTCAAACTATTTAAAGTCTTTATTGCCTAGTAATACTCTATCAGTTTCCTTGGAAAAAAGTAAGCTCTTCTTTGATGATAAAAAACTACTTTTCTTCTGTACGGGTACTGGGGTTACATTGCCACGATCAGTGATTCATTATTTTAAAGACAAGGAAATAAGGGTATATTATGGATTTAGAAAATATAAGAGTGATAAATTGATTGATGTTGAAGAGTTTCAAAGAGAAGGGAATCCTTGTGATAACTTGACAGCAACTCCAAATAACAACACCAAATTATTCTATGCTGCTAGTAGAGACGATTCAAAATACATTATGGATATCTATAGGGAAAATCCTGTAGAAGATATTAATCAATGGTTGGTCTTTGTAAGCGGTAACTGTAGATTAAACAAGGAGATCACCAATTTACTCAAGGAAGTTCATGGTGAAGAGGTGATATTTCAATCAGAAACATGGTGAAGGAATACCTCTTCAATGTAAAGTATAGCTGACTTTTTTGTTTTGTACTTCATCATATTGATGTGTCCCGATTTAGTACGAATATTATGAAGTGGTTGATTAAAATACTCAATAAGATGTAAGTAAAAGATTAGAACGAAAGCTAGCAATAAAAAGTTTATTTTCAGTTTTTATTAATTCTATATACCAAGAAATCATTCCCTATTGATAATATAATTTATCATTCTTTCCTATTCACCTGTCTAATTACAACATTCCTTAATTCCTCTAATTTGTCAGTTTCCACCTTCATTATTGCTTTAAACATATCTATGCATATGAATGCAGAAGTGGCATCAGTAAATACATCGCATGGCATAGTAGTAAGAGATAGTATATTGGTTAATGAATCCCAAGTCATCTGATTGATCTGAGAATTCTGTGCAATATTCTGCAGCAATACTCTTAACTCTATAAAACATTCCCTAACTGATGGATTTAATGAAAATATCAATAGTTTGGAAAGCCTTCTGATCTCTGATCTATTCCCACTCTGAACTGCTCCATACAATCTATCTAATGAAGCTTTATCAAATAGTCCATCCAAAATCTCTCTAATATAATATTTCAATCCGCTTGCTAAAGGATATATTCCATATCTTTCAAAATCCATTTGCTTTCCCAAAAGTATCTGATTAATTATATTTCTAGACTCAACCTTCCTTCCTTCTCTTCGAAATATTGAAACTGTTGCAGTACCTTTCTCATTTAGATAGCGGATCAAATTGATAATTTCTGACAAAACCTTTTTTTCATTCCCTCTAAAGCAAGCAAGTACACTAGTTAAATAGAACCCTTTTGTTTTACCATATCTTTCATCTTTTGAGTTTTCAAGCACCATTCCTTCTTCAATTTCAATACTATCATTACTACAGAAGCAGAAATTAAATAGGGTCTTCCTGATATTTTCAAAAACTCCTACCTTTTCAAGTTTCTTTTTACAATACATCCTTAGATCACAGACCTCTGTTTCTGATAAATCTGAATATAGTTCAATACATCGAGGAACTACCTTGCCCTTGGTTAAGCCAATCAAGTCTGTTTTGGAATGAACTATTATATTCTTATCGTCATTTTTTGTAGAATCACATATTGCTTGTAAGAGGACTGCATCATTTTTCATAAATACAAGGGCTAGCAAAACATTGAAAAACAAAGTAATAAACAGGATGGATACAGTCTAATTTCTGGAATATTTATAATATGTAAATAATGGTGTAAAAATGACAAATAGTTACGATAAAATTTTATTGTAGAAGTATGACGTAATTCAAAAAGAAGGAAGCATTCATTATTATTTGGTTGAAAAATATCCAATGTTGTAAGGCTATTTTCTTAAAAGTTATTTCTAATTGATATTGTAGAAACAATACCATATAATAAATCTACTGAGACAGGATGAATCTATTTTCTTACTTCTCCCTGTAATACAATATATTTCTTACTACCAATTTCATTGAGTTGTTTTCGATATTAATACTGTTTTCATATGCATACTCTAATGAATGAACAGATTTTGTTTCTTATTCTACTACGATGGTGCAGAATATAGTGTATACAAATATACCCAAATATAATAGCATATATCAAACAGAACAAGAGAAATGGTAATACTAAGCAATAGATCATGATGGAAGGGGCTTTAAGCAAACAGTTTGGCTACTTCGTGTAGCATATTTTAATTAATATATCACTATTACAACAATCACACTTCATTTCTATTTATTATATGTGATCTAGCAACATTACTATTGTACTAATCATTCCTATATTGGATACGGTACTACTTTTACACCTTTTTGATGCTGACTTTTCAATATTATCCTTATCCATTAAAATCTCAGGAGTTTCTGCTGATATAGTATCAACCGATTCAATAGTAACAGATGCCTCTGATATCATTTCCTTTTCTTCAATAGGTTGCTGAAAGATAATCATATTACAATTCTTACAGTAAAGATCAGAGTTAGGTTGGACATAAGGCGAATACGCATTATGGCCTCTCCATTGACCATCATCATATGTAGCTAAAGCTAATAAGATGAACAGCATGAAATTGATGGGTTAAAGCACTTTTATACAAATGTCTGATTTGTTTATTTTTAATCAATTAAAAAAACTGATTGGAAGACTTATCAGTAAATAATAAATTTCCACAGTGTAAGTGTATAATCGAATATATTGATACGATACCATTATAGTCCAATAACTGTTTGTTTTCATTTACTTGTTTGTTTTTTAATTTATTTTCATCAAATTTTGTTATTTTGATCATAATGCCATATAAATACAACTTTTATCCAACACCCATGAACTTTTCTTTTGTCTTCACACTTCTTTCCGCCTCAATATCAGCTGGAGGGTCTAGAGCTACAACCAACCCTACTGCTTCATCCAAGAGTAGAGCAGATAATGAAGAAACACCCACTACTACCTCAGAAGCCAACGAATCTAAAAATGGATGCCTTAATAATATTACCATGATATCGTCGATATTATGTGCAGTATTGTTATCATAAATAAAGGTACTATGAGAAAAACCACTATTTTTGTTTAAAACATCCATAAACACATTTAAACTCAAATTACATTCAAAGCCATAGTTTTAAAACATAATCCAACATCTTATAACAAAATATTTTTTTATCATCTGTTTATTCACAATGTAGATAACACCAATAACGATGTAAACGCCATAGCAATTCCGCTTGCTACTCCATTCTTATCCTTATCACCAGTTTTTGTAGTTGTAGTTGTTTTAGACTTGGTTGTTTCTTCTTCACTCTTATCATCCTCATCATCATCGTCACCAACTACCCCGTTAACATTGGCATTGGCATCCTTATCCTTGGTATTCTTACCTGTGTTTGTGTTTGGATTGGACACTGTGGTTGTTGTCTCGCTATCTTCATCTTTCTTCTTCATCGATACGAATCTCAAAGCAAGAACTAATAGTGCGCTGCTAAGTCTGACCATGGCTACAAAGCCCATTTTAATATTTATACAAAATAGAAAAAAAGAACCTCAGGAAATTTCCAATTTAGGTAAGCAACAGAAATTCGTCACAGCAAACAAAACATTTGGAGTAATAAATATACATTATGTATGTACATGATATATATGGCTGCATCTGTAGTACTATACTATTACATATGATGAATGCTTAATGGTTATTACTCTTTTTTTTACCGCTTTATGAATATTATTAGATTTTTGCATAAGCAAGTAAACAGAGTTGGTACTATACAAACCAAAGACAATATACTTCATTGTGGTAGAATATTAAAAGTAAACAAGCTGATGAACATAGAAATCATTACTAAAGAGAATAGAACGTATGAAATTTTAGGGAAAGATATAAGAACCATAGAAATAAAATAATGACTTAGCATTGGAAAGTGTTTGTATAAATAGCTATTTTCTATATATAAAATTGCCATACACATGTAGCTATATTATATCAAGCTAATTTATTTCTCCAATTTGAACAATACTGCTAATATCACTCCAAACAGTAATAACCCAACAAATTGTGCTGAGAAATCACAGTATACAATTTCATCAATAAAGGTTGCCAACTTATCCCGAACTGGAACAATATCTTTGTCTCCACTGATATATTTCATCACATCTTCTATCATATATATCTTTATTCCCCTTTCTATGTCATATTCATATTCGTATTGTTTTCTAAGTGGCTTATGGATCGTAAATCTGCTTGCTAGAAAGAATCCATCAGAAAGTTGGGTAAACGAAGGTGAGATAAATTGTGTGAATGGAGGAATGTAGATTAGTGCTAGGCTAGAAAGGTTGAAGGAGGTGAGAGAGGGTGTAGAAGATAGAGGGAAATAAACAGATGTACTAGTATAATGCATATTGTCATCCATCTTTGCGGCTTGTTCAAAATTCGTCTGAGTTTTTGCCTCCAATTCCATTCCCAGTAATGAGTTCATACTGCATAGCAAAACAGTGTAAAGCATAAAGAAGGGTAAATAATAAATATCAAGTTAAGCGGATGTATTCTAATAGAATTTACTTCATCTTTTGTTATTAAGATTGATTCCTAAACAAACTACTCATTATTTTGATTATGCTTCTCTAAAAAGATAAACATAATCAATATACTTTAAAATACACCAAAGCACGTTTTTCGAAATACTAATGAAAATAAAGCTGTCATTCTGATCTATTAATATCATTTATTTGTAAAAATGGATTCCTTTAACAGAATTCCGAGTCTGAAAGAGAATCTCTGAACATATCATTTTTTTTAATCTTTTGATATTTTTCCATTTCACTTGTAGACCTACTTCTTTCATCCTTTTCATATATTTTGCTTTGTATAAATAAATCCTCTTCATTACTTTCTGAATCAAAAAGATTTTTAATTGTGGAATTATCTGAATGAGCTTGTGTGCCATCCAAGTGTAATTCTGAAAGGGAAAGCAATTCTTTTGATGTGTTTGAATGTAAAGGAGAGCTACAAATGTCTGATCTTACATTATGAGTATATAATTCATCACCCATCGGTAATATTTTCTCTTTATGATCAGTTTGTGAATGAATAAAAGTGTCATGAGTAGATAAATAATCGTTACTATTAAACACTGTCTGGTATTCACAGGCTATATCATTATGATCACAGTTTTGATAATGGCTAGTTTCATTACCATTATTCTGACATCCTCGATTCTCTTCATCACTTTCAAACAATTCATTTTCATCGAAATCTTCAAAAATAGACTTGTTATTATTAGACTTGTCGTTACTACAAATCTCATTTGTTATATTGTCTGGATGATTTATAACTGAAGTATTATTCTTTGATTTCTCTGGTAAATCTTTCAATTCTTCTATTTCAATATTTGAATTTATGCCATTATCAAACAGTTGGGTCTCCTGATCTGAAATACCGTCAGTTTCATCACTTTCGAAAATGTGCTTAATCATTTGATTTTGATATGTTCCCTGGGCGATGTCATCATTACTTTCACCCTCATCCATATTACAAGACTGACTGATACAACCACTATTGGTTTTATTCATATAATAGACATTTGAACCATCAAAACCAGAATCCTGATTTAATCCATCTCTTTTGTCCATCTCATGATCACTATCAATATTTTCAATTTGAGACAATCCCTCTGTGCCATCACAACTCTGATCTCTACAATCTATATTGTCATAACAAGAATCTTCTATTTCTTTTTTCGGAATCAATTTAACTGCCTCAAACCCCTCACCATTGAATACTGCACCATTAACCGATTTCCCAGCTTCTGAAATAGATAAAACATTACGCTCTTCCTCCAAAAATTCTCCAATAACCTCTTTTATTCCTTTCTCTTCCATGGGTTGAGTCGTACATGATTCCATACACGTGGAAATCGAGTTACTATATGATGAATTATCATCAATAAAATGATGGCTCTGATTCTGCTCTATGCTACTTCCAACTAAATTTGAAGCATTCTCCACAATATTTTTGTTTGAATAGCTACTTACAGGGTGGTGTTCAATATTTGTATTGTCCTCTAACCTTTTCATCACTCCCGTATAACCTTCTAAATAGTAGTTATGTACTGGTATCGCATATAATATTCCAACACCTACTTCCACTCCTAAAGATCCAGTAACCTCAACTACTTTCACAACATCTCCACGAGCAATAACTATCCTGCAAGAGTTAGGAGTTTCCCCTGCTGTATTTCTAGAATTAGATCCTTGAATTTTTATAGCATTGAGAATTTCTAACAACTTTTCACTTCCTGCACTTTGGATTTCATTCTCAATTCCTAATATCTGATCTCCTTCTTGAAACTGTTCATTTTCCGATCTAATTATGCGAATATTGTTTATAAAAATATTATCTGAAACTTCTACTACATTTACATTCAACTTGGATGTTCCACTTGGAATAACAACTTCAAAAGTAGAGTTATCTAAGTGATTTAGTATAGTGAGCTTTAAGGAACTTGACTTTAGGGTTGATTTCAGGATATCTGGACTGGAAAGGAGATCTAAACCAGACGAATTGTTCATAGGACAATTATTTACACCACTGGCTGATGAGTCACCAAGTACATCACAGCTTATTATGCTCTGTAAAAATGGTACGAGTGGTAAATCCAAATTATTCTGTTTAATTATAAAAAATTGTCTACGTAAAAGTTTGGAGGAGTTATTTCCCATAACAGGGGTAGTAGAAAAATAAGTTTGAAAAACCAAGTGAATATGATATCTAAAATATACTAGATTCTTCGGTATAATCCAAAGTCTGTATGTTAAAGGGATAAAGTGGTTAAATAAAGCCCATGATGCTTCTATATTTAAAAAATTGGTAGAATTTATTATAGAAGGTTGTTTCCAGAAAACTAATCATCATGAATATAACTAAATATATCTGTGAAATATACACAGTCTTAATTCAGCAGATTTTGACAATTTTTGTAACATTTATATTGAATTATTACACATCAACAATATATGTGTAGGGATGAGATGATATAGCTGTTAAAGGCCTTTGACAAACATCAGATTCCAATAAATACTATTTGGGAAATATCACAAAATCCTTAATTAACTTCCTTTTCTCCTTTACATACATACATATGCCTAGCTTAACAATCCCTACTATGACAGTGCTGCTTAAATATATGCTTGCTTCACAACCTACTCATGAGGTTGCCAAGAATTTTATATCTTCATTCATTCCAGAAAATACGTTTACGCGAGTGGCTATGTGTATATTTACCTTTCCATCAGCTTTGTTTATGTTAATATCAATTCCTTCTTGGATTAAATCACAAAGAGTTGTTTCAATAATCATCGGATTTGGGGGATTTATTTATATAATTATGGGATCTTTTTTTAATCAGACTTTTCTAAATAGTATAATAAGTTTGGCAGTACCGATAGTGCTGCTTTATTTTAATGTTGGAGGAGGTATTATGGGAGTTGTCGGTGCAGCTTTTTCTTTTGTCCTTCCAGTGGCAAGTACCTTTTCTCAAAGTAGTCTCACTACGGTACTTCTTAGCGTGGTTTCCGTCGTGCTTGTTCATTTCTTAGTAAACCAATATAAAGATAAATGGTTTTTGAATGAACTAGCTATACGAGCTGGAGCTGCTGCATTTATATCGATTTCAGGGCTCGAATCACTTGCCATGATGATAATGGGACCTTTCTTTACTAATCCCGAGTATTCACTATGGACTAGAGGTGCTATTGCAGTAATATATATCGGAGTAATGCTACTAATTCAAGTTAATAATAGAAAATTGGGAAATGCTTAATTGAAGAACAAATGCAAAATCAAAAAAATAGTAGAAAAAAGAAACTTGATCCTTACAAATTTGCCAACGATTATATTTCTGGATCAGTCAATTGATTAAATGGTTTAACAGTGTTTTAGTACCTTTAATTGGATCATTGGTAGCTTAAAAGTCTTTTATTCAGCATCAAATTCATGTATGCATAGTGATTACCCTATTAAAAATAATCACTGCTTCCGAAATCAACAGATGGTTGTTTGATATTATATGCTGTTGTTGATTGATTTGTTTGTTTGTTTGTTTGTTTGTGATCTGATTCTGTTTATTATGATTCTGTGATCTTATTTCCTTAATTTTGTTCCTTTTAATCCTTAATAATGTTATTTTTTACATATTTTGGTTATATTATTACGAAAATACACCTCTTAGGTATCTCGTCCGATAATGAAAATTCTATAGCTCGTTTAAAAGTAGATACCATGCCATACACTTCGACCGAGGTATTTTTAAATTATTCTGATACTGAAAATGGTGAGAATGGATGGAGAAATATAGAGACATTTGAAATACAGAATTATAAACCCCTCGAGGAATTTACAATAAATTTTGAAACACCAATAAAAAGCAAGGTGGTAGAAAGTGGGAGTATACTGACGAACAATAGATTGCTGAGGAAATATACGGATGATTCCACCAATATAGCAAAGGGATACTATTGCTTCTCATACAATGAAAATGAGGAGACTCTATATTCTCGGTCAGCATGGTGTGGACAAACAGGAATATGGAGATTTAATTACGACAGTTACGATGCAATAGAGATCTCCGAACAGGAGGAAGAGCATACAGAATCTGAAAACGATACTGTAAATGTAAATTTATTAGTAATTTCCATTGTATTGGGAATAATACTATTGATTTTGCTTATCAAAATATGTTGTTAATCAAGTAAATGAAAAATTAATAAATATTTGATAATATATAACTAATGTATGACTACATTTAAATCTTTACAAATACTGTTCGTAATGCTATCACTAACATTTGTATTGTAAGATATCATTCTAGGTGATCTTTCAGATTTATTTGTTTTGATAATTTAATCAAATAAACAAATAACACATTTAAAAATTTTCACAAATGCATTCCCATGATACTTCTCTCACTTATCCTTGGTTTAGTTCTGAATAAAGATGCTGCTGAAGATGGTATGACTATATATTTTACAAATGATGATCTTAAACATTTTGCAGAAATTTCATTTCAGAGTAAAGAATCTGAGATCTCTTCTTATTTCATCTTCAGGAATGATGCCTCAAATGATCCAGAAAAGGCTGTTTCGCTATCGTATAGTGCAAAGGTGGAGAAAATGGGAAGTAGCGTATTTAAGATGGAAATTCCAGATCAATGTAAACAGAGTAACTATACCTACACTCTCCGACTTCATGGATCTGGACTACCAGAAAATGGAAGATTTACTGAAGGATTCGTATACGATGCAAATAATGATGTATTTTGTCTAAAGAGAGCCTGTTCAAAGCCCTTCTATAAACAAACCTGGTTCATTTTTACTACAATTTCATTGGTTGTGTTGATACTAATAGGAATAAGACGCTATATACAACGATCCAAGGAGGAGTTATAATAAAATAGAGTTTGTAAATTACTAGGGTGATTTTATTAAGATGATGGTTATGTGAAAATATTTTAATTTATTTGTTGATTCATTCATAAAACCTGTATTAGAAAATCCATTCAAACTGTTATAATTGGCCTTTCATACTGAAGCATTACTAACCTAATCATTCTGATGACAGTCAATGTTTGGATTATTTTTTCTGCTTCGATATAAAATTTTCTACTGCAGATTTTATAGCATCTTCTGCTAACATCGAACAATGTAGTTTTATTGGAGGTAGTGATAATTTGTCTGCAATTTGCTTATTAGTTATTCTCAGGCTTTCTTCTAGTGTTTTCCCCTTTAACCATTCGGATGCAAGACTCGAAGAAGCAATTGCTGATCCACAACCAAACGTCTTAAACTTTGCATCCTCTATAATATTGTTCTTATTCACTTTAATCTGTATTTTTAAGACATCTCCACACACTGGCGCACCAACAATTCCAGTGCCTATGGAATCATCCTCTGCAAAGGATCCCACATTCCTAGGATTATTAAAGTGATCCATCACATCAGTTGCGTATTTAGTTGAGATTTTAGAAATATTCATAGAATAATGGGGGTGGGAAAAGCAGTACATAAAGAAAGACAAGCAGCAAGTGTAAAAAATAATGTATCATCAAAAGAATTTGTCCAGGCCGATTTCCCTTAGATACTATCAGTATATTATAGCATGAGTTTTTACCCCTGTCTAATGGACTGTGATGTTACCAATAGCAGCGAAATCAATGATAAAATAAAAAGCATGGTATCGAGCACTTGTTTCTATGACCCAGAGTTTTTTTTCTGCAATACATTGAGTTCCCAGAATATTATTCAGTATTTTTCAAAGTCCCAGTTTTATGACCATTCCTGTATCAATGAAATATTAAGGATGCAGAGCCAATTTGCCAATATTGACTTTACTAACCGATTGACCGAGATTCCTGGAGTATTTTATATTTTAGAAAAAGAATCTGAAAATTTATTTATAATAGCCAAGAAAGAGAATAAAGGAACTAGCAGTGCTACTAACGGTGATGTTATTTTGCTAAGTCTTTACTATTGTATGTATGGATATATTTATCAGTGTCCGACAATCGAATCTATTTCAAATGTTAGAGTTCTAAATAGTTTGTGGTATTTGAATGAATGTATGGATATTTATGGAGAAGAGCACTTTATGCTTGACAATAGCGAGGAACACTTAAATGACGAGCAGGGGATTAAGGAAGATGAGTATTCAATTCTGGATTCAATACATGACTTTATGAGATATGCTAAATAAATTATAGGATATAATCCTGTAAGTCCATTGCTTTATTATAGTCATCTTTGATACTTTCAAAATGATCAGTTTATCTGCACTTATTCACACATATAATATAGTATTTTAAGTCTAACAAATATTTATTAATTATATAAGATTTCTTACCTCTAGTATTCTCTATCTTCTATAGACTTGCAGCCATATTCTTAGTCACCTTTTGCTGCCAATCTAACACCTCTTCGAATACCCCTATTGCCTCCTCTGTTTCCCTTTTCAAATCAATTATATGCTTACTTAATGTATCCTTGAAATTGGGTGATGTTTCTCTACGATATCTCTCGAATGCTGATTTTAACTGCTGATATTTACTCTTAATATCCTTCGCTGTTTCAGCCAGTAATATGGATGATCGGCTCAGATACTTCTTCAAAGTCTCTAAAAGCGTGCGTACATACTCCCTAAAACTATACTGAATTGCCAATGATTCTTCCACAGTATTTACAAGATGAGTTGGATCTGGTAATGCCATTCCATATCCCCCAGTTAAATTAGTTGTAGATGTTAGTACAGGCCCTGATTCCGGTCTCATTATTCCATAATTGTTTATTATTTTTTCAAATTGATTTCTGGCATTTGGATATAGATCTAAAAAATTTGAAAATGTTTTCAAATTCCATGCTACATTATCTTTAAATCCTTGATTATTGACTCCTGGAGCACACATTTTCGAAACTACAAACTGGGAATTGCTAGAAAGACACTTGTAGTCCACATTTGAACTCAAAACATTATTTGCTGATATTAAATTATTGGAGGGTATAAGTGTATTACTCATATTGCTTGAAGCACTATTCACATTACCAATATTGCTAACAACTGGAGTAGCACTGAGCCCTGCCATCGTATTTCCTTTAATCGGTGAAGCTATGCAGGGTAATCCATCTTTTCCAATTCCGATACATTGGTCACTTAATCCAGTTATTCTAATAAATTGTAGATAAATCATAGGCAACATAGAAAACAACAAGTTATTACAAAATATTTTCGAAAATTGAAACAAAGTTTCGAATCACAAATTGGAGGCGATTTGTTTCAAACAACTTGTATATTTAGGAGAGAAATGCATGTCATATAAGGTTTAGATGCTGTTAAAAGTGATTTGATATATGAGACAGCCAACCTATCTATCAATAGCAACATTGCTAATCTATATGTTTTAAAATTATAAAATATACTTTTGAACACATCTGGGTTATTTTTACAGTAGCAGTTTATTCACTTATTTAAACGAGAATATTCTATCCAGCTTTTGCGTATCGTCTTGATAATCGTACATATCTTCTGTATTGCTAATATCGCCCATCATCTTATCATTTGTATTATAATATCCCTCAACTTCACGGAGATTACCATTAAAAACTGTTGTCTTTTTATAAGGTATATCATTCACGCCTATGTTCTCACCAATCAGCCTATTGTCATTTAATATCTGACTCAATGACTGGATATTCTGTTGATTTGATGAGGGGAAACAGTCATATTTACGATTTCTATAATTGACCTTTACATTTTGATATTCGTAATTAATCTTCCAAAATGATCCTTTGCCCCTACTTCCTTGTGCCCTTGGTACCTTATAAAAACATCGGTTTAAGCTCAAGTTATGTCTAATTGAATTCTGCCAACCTACTTTTTTAAGATCAAAATAGGGGAAATGTGATGAAATCCAATGATAAATCTCCTTAAGTGTAAACATATTGTCTGGACTATCCTCTATTGCCATTGTAATAAGTTCAGCATACGATAAACGTGGCCTACGTGTAGTACTATTCGCTCCTGCATTATCATATTCAGTCTCCCCCGTATATCGCCCAGGCTGACTGTTATTTTGTTGAACTGGCTTATACATACCGTCAAAACATTGTTATTTTTTAAAAGAAATATAAACAAACAAAATCAAATTGTCATCACAAAATAATAAATGGAAAATAAACTCTAAAATGATAATCCTTTACAAATACAAGAACAATATTTAAAAATTCTTGGGAAATGTTCTAAGATTCCAAAAAGCACTGGGGTTTGATTGGGAATATTTTTGGATGACGAATTAGAATCTTTATTAATGAAAATGCATCATTTTTAAAGATCTAAAAATTTAAAAGCTATACTCAGAATGAATAAATAGAAAAGGTTATGACATAGTGAAACAGAACAATTCCGAAATAGATTACTATTAATGGATTCTACATGCTTATTTAGCATATCATTGATAGTACAAAAGTTTCAATTAAAAAGTAAACATTGATCTTAAACCCTTAATCCTCGGAACAAT
>CAJPIZ010000006.1:0-78596 GCA_905368565.1 Medioppia subpectinata
CATTACGACTAATGCTATCACTCGCGAGGGTTTGGATAATATCTCAAGACTACCAGCGCTGCAGACACTGGTAATTAAATGTTGGCATTTCAACAAAAATCTCAACGACAATGTCTGTCAAGAGTTGATCTCTAGAAGTGCTAAACTGAAGACAATTGAAATACTTGTCATGAATTTCTCCGTCAAAAGTTTTATTGGCGTCAAAAATGGGGTAAATGTTTGTGAAAGCGATTGAAAGACAGCTTTATTTTGAGTGAAAGTACTGTCAAAATGTTTTAATTGTGTTTTATATGTGACTTTGTTTTTAAACTTTTATTTTTACATTTGTTTTTAAATTATTTATAACTATTTATTATGTAATTTAAGTGCATTACAAATATCTGATTTGTTTTTATGTGTTTTATTGATTATATGTTTTTTATAATAAGTTGTACTTGTTTTTTAATTAATATACTGGATATTTTAATTTGGTTACAATTTGTGCCATAATTATCACGTTATGCTTAATTGTCTACAAAATCGTTATTAATTGCTATAAATTGTATCATTTAAACCAATTGTTGTGTTATTTATAAATCGTTTTATTTAAATTCAAACTTTCAATCGCTTTATTAATTGTGAACTTATTTTCAGTATAACTGTCACTTTGAAGACAGTCTTGGAATCAACTGAAACCAAATGGGAGACAATACTGGCAGTGGATCCCAAGATGAGGACAACCACGTAATGATATCCACCATTCGTTTATCAACTCATTTACTAATTGTTTTGAAGTACAGTCGACAGCAAAGAGGCGAAAGACATCCATCGGTGACGACGACGAGAGCCATCCGGAGATGAAGTACTATTTGAACGAATCGGAAAGCGATGTCGTGTTCGTCATCGATGGCCAAAGAGTGCCGGCAATCAAAGCAGTTCTACGGCTCAAAAGTGTAGTCTTCGGCGCAATGTTTTCGGGAAAGTATTCGGAGTCGAAGACCAAAGAGATCCAGATTACGGACAGCACTGCCGATGCGTTCAAAACAATGATCCGATTTATTTACACTCAGGAACTGATCATTAGTGACGCCAAAGACCTGAAACTAATCGGTGATGCCCTCCAGTGCGCCGACAAATACCGAGTGATCCCACTATTCAACGCAATCAGCAAACTGTTGGAACCACTCATCAGTATTGAGACAATGGAGTCCATCGCAGACATGACCGACAACTATGAGAACAGTTGTCTCAGCGATACGTTGGGCACCGGATTGGCCGCACTCTTGACTACAGAGCACTTGCTGTCAGTGGCCAGAGTCGGCTACAAATACACACCAAACGAGAGATTTGTGTCCGCTTTGAAGACATTTATGGAGAAAAATCTTCAACAAATTGCTGCCAAAGAGTGCGAGTATTTGATTGAATTGAATGAAAAGACAAACAACTTATGGCTCCGTGTGATGGACGACGTGGCCAAAGGGCGTTCGCCGTCCGGTTACCACATGATCCACACCGTCCTCGGCAGTGGACAGCGCCTCACTGTACCCGCTGTATGGCTGCCACCGGTGCCACCGGGTATGAGTCTTGTCGATCGGAACAATCGGTTATTTTAAATTATCTCATATGAAAACCAATTGAAATTTTCAATTGTTTCGCTTAAATGTTTGATTAGTTTTTTTCAATTCAAGTATTTGTTTCGCAAAAATCTCATTCAATTAAAACTTTGATTTATAGCAAATGTTTTGTTTATTATTTTTGAATTCATATATCGTGTGATTAACAGCGATATTAAGGTATTAATACTGAAGGCAATTAAAGTGTTCACAATTTATTGCTGTTTATAAATCAATTATAAAATGTATGTAAAACTTAATTACAAAAGTTTGCGCTTATTTTGAAGTTTAAAACTTTTTATTCAATTTGTATTGAAAAACAAAAACAGTTAACAGACACGGAATACAGGCCTTAAAAGTGTCAACAGTTAACCCGTTTTCATATCAATAGGTATTCACTATCTGTAAAGACAACACAAAACGCGTGAAATGCAAAACAAAAGTCAATTGAATTAAATTAATTCAATTAATGGTCAGTTTATTTTGTATACAAAAAGTGGTGCAAAAAATTGTTAATAATTATAATTATTATAATGAATACAAAACATTCACCGCGTTATTAATTTTGCTGCTCCTATGGGTGATTAACATTACACTTTCCGATATAAAGGGAATTGGATTTAAGCGACATTTGATATAAGGGACAAAGTTTACTGTAAACATAGCACTGTTTGGACTCAATATAAGCGAAATGTTATGTTAAACATGTAAATGAAATAAAAACTTTCAATATATTTGTTAACATATTTGTAAAGCACACAAACAATACATACAACTGTGTTGATAGTTTGTCAAACTTTCAATTGTTTTATTAATTGTGAAATAGTTTTCAGACTAACTGTCACTTTGAAGACAGTTTTGGAATCAACTGAAACCAAATGGCAGACAATACGGACAGCGGTTCCCAAGAGCAGGACAATCACGTAATGATATCTACCATTAGATTGACCACTCATTTAGCAAATTTTCAGTGCAAGAAAAAGAGGAGAAAGACATCCATCGGCGACGTCGAGAGGTTTCCACAATTGAAACACTTTCTGAACGAATCCAAGAGTGATGTCGTGTTTCTGGTCGACGGCCAGAGAGTGCCGGCAAAGAAGGGTGTCTTAGAGATCAATAGCGATGTCTTTGACGCCATGTTTTCGGGACAATTCAAAGAGTCGACCGCAAAGGAGATACAGATTACGGACACGACTGCCGATGCCTTCGAAACAATGGTCCTCTTTATGTACACTCAGCACCTGTTCCTAACCGATGCTCAAGACCTGCAACTCATCGACGATGTCCTCCACTGCGCCGATTATTATCAAGTGATTCGTTTGGTGGACGCAATCGGCAAACACTTGGAATCGATGGTAAGCGTCGAGACAATGGAGGCAATCGCAGACATAGCCGCCAAGTATGGGATCCGATGGCTGACCAAATCGGTTGGCGTCCGATTGGCGCCACTGTTGACCCCCGAGAACGTGCTGTCTGTGGCCACAGTTGTCTTCACACACGACGGCAACACCGATGAGTTTGTGTCCGCTTTGAAGACATTTATGGACAAAAATTTTCAGCGAATAGCGGCCAAAGAGTGCCAGTATTTGATTGAATTAAATACAATCACAAACAACTTATGGCTTCAAGTGGTCGACGCCGTGGCTAAAGGGCGGTCGCCGTCGGGTCACCAAATCAAGTACACCTCCATTGGTGACAGTAGACAGACAACACCGATGATAGTTCGGCACATTCCCAGTGCAACCTTATTTCCTTGATTACCGGTATACCTGATTTGTATCACATAATTGTGTGAATAGTTTTCTAACTTAAAGTGTTATTAAAAACAAATTTCATTCAATAAAACCCAATATTTATAGCAAATGTTTTATTAATTATTGTTTTTTAATTCATACATATTGTGTGCATTATTCATGTAAATTGTGAATTACAGCGATATTAAGGTATAGCAGTTTGAATATACGTTGGTTACCCCTGTATGACAGACACCCGATCATTACATACCTGTCCCGCACAATCCACCCCTTATCGGCTCGAATAGCCTGCAATCCCTGTAACTGTCACCCGATATACCTGTTTATGACATTCATATGACATTTACGTATTCCCAACACTTATACCTACAATACCTAATATACTGTATATGTATTAGTAATACAGTATTACATTATGTATAACAGAATATAAATGACATTCAAATCACTGTACAATTCAGTGTTAGCCATGACTCTGCCGAGTGCTGAGCATCGGGTCTATCACTCATTCACACATTCATACAAATACAATGTAAATGTTGTTATCATCGGTAAATGTGTTTATTTTACCGTAACGTCTCGGGGATAGACAGCGGCCGGTTCCGCATCATAACGATTCCCCGATCAGTTCAATACTGACCGCTCGGGTCGTAATAAAGGTATTAATACTGATGACATTAAAAGTGTTCACAATTTATTGCTGTTTATAAATCAATTATAAAATGTATGTAAAACTTAATTACAAAAGTTTGCGCTTATTTTGAAGTTTAAAACTTTTTATTCAATTCGTATTGAAAAACAAAAACAGTTAACAGACACTGAATACAGGCGTTAATAGTGTTAACAGTTAACACGTTTTCACATCAATAGATATTCATTGACTGTAAAGAAAACACAAAACGCGTGAAATGCAAACAAAAAGTCAATTGAATTAATGATTAGTTTTAATGTGTTTTTGTATACAAAAAGTTATGCAATAATTATAATAAACACAAAACACATGTCCAGTGATATCATCGATGGTTTGCTCAACACTACTGTCTCTCATGTGTATCGCAAACACTCTTTGGGCCGATTCTGTGACCACTTGTGTCCACACATTATCTCATCTGTCAGTCAAAGACCTGTTCCCATCCAAGTGTCAACACAATGGTAGCGATGGTTACATTGATCGCAGACACCGCCAGAGATTAGCCATCGATGGCGAGCACTTCCAACAGATCCACAGCTCAACACAAACTGATACAGAAATGAGCCGTAATTGTCATTAAAGGTATGATTAAATGGCAAACCAATGGTATTGTTGTCTCATTTATATCACGTTTTCATTTGAATTTAAACTTTCAATTGTTTTATTAATTATCAGTTTATTTACAGTTTAACCGTCAGTTTGAATACAAGTCCTGCAAATCAACTGAAACTCAAACAACAGATCACACAACAGATCCCAAGACATGTGGACCCAATTCTTCGTAAAGGGCGAGACAGTGGCCGCACAACGAGACCTCTTAGTGGCAAAGAGTCCAGTGTTGAGGGAGAGGTTTATGGCGGGCGAACAGTTGGCTTGTTTTGACGCCAACGACTCGACAGTCGCCGCCATCAAAACGATGATCACATTTATGTCGACCCAAGAGGTGGTCCTAAGCAACGACACTGATCTCGATGTGATCGCCGACGCCCTCCACTGCGCGAACCGTTTCCGCGTCAATGGATTGGTCGCCGCTATTGTCCGCCATTTGGAGACATTGATGACCATTGAAAGCGTTGAGACGATCGCCGAGTTGTTGTTCGCGTACGACACCCGAGAGCTCAGCGATACGTTGGCCGCGCTGTTGAACGACAGAAATGTCGTGATTGTGGCCGACATTGCGTTCAAATACGGGCCGCCGTCGGAGCTATTCTTAGCCGCTTTGATGACCTGTTTGTACGCAAATTTCGACAAAACGGTGGCAAAAGTATTGCACGAATCGATTCTCGCAAACGGTAGACGAAAAACGGCCGCCAATTCAGAGCACACGTCCCGGACTACTAGTCGGGCTCTGGGTATTGAATTGCACTTTTAGCCCATATTTATGCCATTGTATAACGTTTTCTCTCCCCCTCTCAGCACTGGTAGGACAGGCATCGAGTGGTGACCGATCACAGGGATGTGTCGACGCGGCCACTGCTGGAGGTATTGCCTCTCTTTTCCCCTCTCTATTGCCATAATATTGTGTTTTTCAAAGTTTTTAATTATAATTGATTTTTGGCTCAAAACAGATGCCAAAGAACTCGCGAAGAAGCGGAAGAATCACAAGAAATCAAATTCAGATGAATGTCAAGAAAGCGCACCGAAGAGGAAGAAGAAGGAGAAGTAGTACTTAAAGAGACGATTCATTACAAGACTTGTATCGAGTGATTGCTTAACAAAATTGATTTTCTGTTATTTTCAATGTTTTCTAATCTCAAAGCAATCAATGTTTTAATTGAATAAAAAGTTCTCAATAAAAATTACACACTTTTGACAAATGCTTTACATTTCATATGCTTTACAGCGTTATTAACCAATAGTTAATTGTTATTCAATTGCTATTCATATACAGTGTATTAATTTAAATATAATTTTGAGTCACAATTAGTGTTAATCGTAATAATAATCGTATAGTTCTCTGACAAGTGGTCCATAACTTTGAAAATAATGCTTATATTTATTGTATTCAAAGACTCGACGCAATTCATTGAACACTTGATAATCACTCAATGATTTCATTATTGTTTGTAATTTTAATTGTGATTCCGATTCCGATCCGCACTTTAATAGTAGATATCTTTGCAGTAAATATATATACAGTTGTTGTTCGAGTCTAACAAACAATTCAATTAATTATTGTTTTAAATTACTGTAAAATACATGACAAATAAATTTGTAAATTTCTTACTCAATGTTTTGTTTATGCGATAAATTTTGTCGATTAGGACTAAAGAGTAGTATTGATAACAACTATAATATATAAATTAAATATAATTAAAACATTATTAGTTAATTGAATGCTAATATCAGTGGTAAATACCAATTCATGTATCACTCGGTCTTCACACAACTCCTGCAATGGTTTCAAAATTGTTTTATAACTATATTTCTGTTTTAACTCATAATTGGTTTCAATTAAATCGAGTGAAACCACACCAAAGGTCTTCTCGTCCTATAAAAACATTATTAAAGTTAATATTTTGTGTTATATTCAATATTAAATAAAACTAACCATGATAAATTCAAAACTATTAATACTAGTGTTGTAACACATCAAGGCTCTAAAAAAGTTAATTTCGGTAAAACCATATTTAAATAGTGCTAGCTGATCTTCAAAGCATATATTTTTGAATCCATTTAAACCATTAACATATAGATGAAGTGCCTGAACACCAATCTCGGTGTTTTTGGCCCCCATATCAAACACTTCACGTATATTTTGATAATTATATGTTTTCAAAAGTTTCATTTTTTGCTTCATATCAAAGGGAATGTCATATATTTTGGATGCGTTTATTAGTTCTTCGATACGATTGAACGCCAATTCATTCAAACCCTTATAATCTGTTAACTCTTGAAATACAGGAGTTATTGTAAAATTGTCTGATATTTGTTTCATAACATTAGTTTTGACATAGATTTTAATGTCCGTAATCTCTTGGTTCAGGTCATCATCACTGATGTCGAGAGTATTATCCATTAATTGTGATAAAAACTCGTTGTTATCATTACTTTCATCACTAGATTGAGACCCGTTTAATATCTCTATTGCGGACGAGTCCACAGATTTCGGACATTCAGTTTCGGACTGTATTTCGGGTAGATTTTGATTGTCGGCCACTTTTTGTAATTCATTATCACTTCTAATTCGTATGAATTCCTAATAAAATAATAAAACAGTTGTAATAAAATGTAAAATTAACAAATAATTGTTATTACTTTTTTCATACCGATGGCAAAGCACTTATCAATTCTGCATTTAATACATTTGATCCTTGTTTTCACGTTAACAACACATATACCATCGGATGAACAGTGCATTGACCAAGAAGTCTAAAAATATTTACTAAACTATACATTTTGATGTTAATAATAATTATCAATAATATTTTGTACACATATTCTGTATATAAAGCATCGAGAGATAAATATTTTGTATATAAAAGTTGCCAATTGTTTAGCACTCAATACATGTGTTGTTAATTACTATTAAATTGCAATTTTATGTTATATTTAATTAAAATTAGTTTAATTTTTACCTCTTGTTTGAGAGCTTGGCGTCTAAAAAAGGCTTTACAGGGCTCGCAGGCAATGGCACCAAAATTACGGGCTATTAATTGCAATTAAAAACATTCAATTTATTATTATTATTACTATTAAAATAAATACATTAAGGTTTATATTATCAAATTAATTGTGATTTAGTCAATAGTGAAATGATTATTAATAAATGCTAACCATTGGCCACATCTCCGCAAACTTCACAAATTTTCTCAATTTTATTGCCACTCATTTGTTGTATTATTATTACAACTAAACAAATGTTATAATTAATATCACATTTGATGACATTTATTCTGTAGGTTTGTTTGGATACAGCAATCATTATAATTGCCAGTAAAATAGTAATCAAGGTTATCATGATTGGTAGTTTATTGTAAATAATAACGTACATTTCATTTATTATATTGATAGATTACAATTAATTTGTTATTTAGTTTATAATTAATTGTAATGAATATAAAAATAACTTTATAATTGAAGTTACGATTAAATATTTGTATTTAAACAATAAATTATTTAAAATATTTGTTCAAATTAAGTTACATTAAAACAGATTATACTAAAACCTTTTGTCTTTTTTAAATAATTACATAAATATACAACAAATACTAATTTATTATAATGTTTTATAAATAAATACCTGGGTTACTTGAAATATAAATTAACTAGCTAATAATTAACCACTTATAACTCAAGTGTAGTAACAATAACATAATTAAGTCTTACATAAGTTAATAAAACACATGTTCACTAATTCACTCAACACTGAAAAATCAATCATTAAATCTCAACATAACTCCATAGAGTATAATGATTGCCAGCATTTATTATAAGGTATATTGAATTACAATTAGTGTTAATCCGAATAATTATCGTACAATTCCCTAATAAGCGGTCCATAGTTTTGAATGTATTGCTTATATTTGTTATATTCAAATACTCGACGCAATTCATGAAACACTTGTAAATCACTCAATGATTTCATTATTGTTTGTAATTTTGTTTGCGATTCCCATTCCGAGCGGTATTTTAATAGTAGATATCTTTGCAGTAAATATATATACAGTTGTTGTTCGAGTCTATAGAATAATTCAATTAAATAGTTATTAGTTTATACAGTATAATAATAATATTATTATTTTTGAATATGTTTATAAATAATGTATACATATCTTACATAATATTTTGTCTGTGCGTTAAATGCTGTCGATTGGGACTGAAGAGTAGTATTGATAAAATCTATATTACATAAAATTAAATAATTATTTATTTAATGTATTTCGTAATATTAGTAATAATTACCAATTCGTGTATCACTTTATCTTCACATAAATCCTGCAATGGTTTCAAAATTGTTTTATAATTATACTTTTGTTTTAGCTCACAATTGAGTTCAATTAAGTCAAAGGAAATCACACCACGAGTGTTCTCATCCTATCAATGCATTTAACAAGTATTAAAATAAATATTGAATTGAATTAAAACCTTAATTACATATTAGATTAAAATTACCAATATAAATTCAAAACTATTATCATTAATATTGTAATAGTTGACAGCTCTGACAAAATTAACATCGTTAAATCCATATTTAAATAGTGCTAGCTGGTCTTCAAAGCATATATTCATAAATCCATTCAAACCATTTACGTAGGAATGCATTACTTTAACACCAATTTCGGTGTGTTTAGCAATATTGGGAATTTGGATTAATTCCCGTATACTTTGGAAGTGATATGTTTTCAAAAGTTTCATTTTTTGCTTCATATCAAAGGGAATGTCATATATTTTGGACGCGTTTATGAGTTCTTCGATACGATTGATCGCTAATTCATTCAAACCGTTATAATCTGTAATCTCATTAATTACGGGAATAATTGTTAATTTTTGTGATATTTGTTTCATAGCATGAGTTGTGGTATAGATTTCAATGTCCATAATCTCTTGGTTCAGCTCATCATCACTGATATCGAGAGTGTTATCAATTAGTTGTAATACAAATTCATTGTTATCACTGTTTTCATCACTAGATTGAGACCCGATTGATGTCTCGGTTGCGGACGAGTCCACAGATTTTGGCCATTCAGTTTCGGGCCGTATTTGAAGACTATTTTCATTGTCTGTAACTTTTTGTATCTCATTATCACATCTAATTCGTATGATTTCCTAACAAATTGCAAAATATTTATAATTAATTTTAAAAAAACAATAATTAATTGTCATTACTTTTTTCATACCCACAGAATAGCACTTATCAATTCTGCATTTCATACATTTAGTCCTTGTTTTCACGTTAACAACACATATACCACCGGATGAACACTTTGTTGACTATTAAATTACAATTATATATAATTATCATTTAAATTAATTTAATTTTTACCTCTCGTTTGAATGCATGTCGTCTGAAGAATGACTTACAGGACTGACAGGTAAGGGCACCGAAATTACGAGCTATTAATTGCAATCAAAACATAGGCCACGTTATGGTTTATATGTTTAAAGTAACTAAAATTTAATTTATAGTGTTTTACTAATAAGTGCTTACCATTGGCCACATCTCCGCAAACTTCACAAATTTTTTCAATTTTATTGCCACTCATTTTTAATAATCATAACAACTATGTAATAAATAATAATAATGCATCTATGTCCTTCATACTGTTTGTTTAGCTAGTATGCAGCAATCAATGTAATTGTCAATAAATTGTCAAGGTTATAACAAAGATTGTTGTGAATGGTAACGGATTACATTAACAATCAATTACAATGTACATTTAATTTAATATTGAGTTTGTGATTAAATTTAATAAAATTAAATAACTTACTAATTAGAAAATTATTTAATTACAAACTTGTGTTTAAATAGAAGTATCATTAAAAACAAATAATAATAAAAACTTTTACAATGCATTAAAAAATTTAAAATATATACACAAAAAAAAGGTTATTATAATGTTTATTATACATTTTAACAAAAAATAATTACAACACAAATTACCAAGTTAAACATTAGCCATATATTTCTCTGACAATTGGCCCGCAATTATGTAAATAAGGTTTATATAAGTCGGGGAAACATTTCTTCACCAATTCATTCATTACTTGAATATCTCTCAAAGTATTCATCAAATTCTGGACTTTTAGCTGTGTTTCAAATTCTGATCCGCATTTCAATAGTAAATATCGTTGCAATAAATATATGTATAATTGTTGTTGAAATCTATTTACAATTAAAATACAGATAAAATATTGTGGTTATTTAATTTATTCAAATATGTTTGTTCAATATTATTTTCAATAAAACTTACATAATGTTCGGTTTATGCAATATATTTAGTCGATTGGGATTAAATAGTGTTATTGCAGCCAACTAGAGCAAAACAATTATAACTTATCAAGTTTACAAATATTGTTAAATCAATCTACAAAATATATAAAACAATCTATACCAATTCAAGAATCACATTATCTTCACATAGATCCATTAGTTTACGTATTATAGATCTATAACTATATTTAGATTTGTTAGCAGGACCATTTAAAACTAAATCCAGATCTATTACAAAACAAATGTTCTTTTCCTAAGTAAATAATAATTTAAAATTGTTTCATTAGATCAAAATAGATATTAACTATAATAACATATTAGTTAATAATCTAACCTCGTTAGCAGTGCGAATCTCATTATTATGTAAAAATTTTAATGATTGAATTATGTTAAAATCACCATGGCCGTATTTAATCAATGTTAACTGATCTTCGGTACAAATTTCAGTGAAAATACGCAAACCATTGGCATAATTGATAATTGTCTTTATGGACGGTTCCGCTACTCTGATCACACATTCATGTAATTCCGATAAATTCCCGATTCTGTGGACTTTAAAGTGTTTCAACTGTTTATTAAAGTCTTTGGGAATTTTGTAGATTTGGGAAGTGTTTAGGAGTTCACTAATCCGTGTAATTTCCAGCTCTTTTAGTCCGTTATAATCTATTAATTCTGTGAACATTGGAGTAATGGTTAGTTTGTGTGATAGTTGTTGAATAGTATTCGTGATATTAATCGCCACATAGTTTTCAATGTCCATAATCTCATGATTTAGATCATCATCACTGATGTCGAGAGTGTTGTCCATAAGTTGTGATAGAAATTCATTGTTTTCATCACTAGATTGAGTCCCGTTTGATATATCGGTTGCGGACGAGTCCATAGAATCTGGACATTGAGTTTCGGCTCGTATTTTAAGTCGATTTTCATTTATAACAACATTTTGTGTCTTAATATCACTTCTAATTTGGATGAATTCCTAATAAATCGGTCAAATATTTTGCAAATAAAAATATGATTTTAAAATAACTAATTTTTTCTCACTTTTCTCATACCGACGGCAAAACATTTATCAATTCTGCATTTAATACAATTAGTCCGTGTGTTTACGTCAACATTGCATTTGCCAATTAATGGGCAAATTATTGACTATTAAATTACAATCAAATATTATTATTCATAAAACATTAATTTAATTTTTACCTCTTGATTAAAAGCATGTCGCCTAAAAAACGACTTACAAGGTTCGCAGCTCATTATACCGTAATTTCGGGCTAAACATTACAATCAACACATATCAGTACACTTCTGAATATAGTTTTTATTTAATTATGTTTTATGTAATAGTATTTTAATAACAAATCCTTACCGATGGCCACATCCCCACAAATTGCGCAAATTTTTTTACTTTTATTGACACTCATTTGTTGACTATTATTACACTAATAAACAAATTTAGTAACAATTTAATAAATTATATATTGCATTAAATCACAATGCACAATGAAAATAATTTATATTTAGCACCTATATCACTTATAGGAATCTAGATGCGAGAGTACTCACAGTACTCGTCATCATTGTTGTATACTTATCAAAGTTATCAGAGTTTTGAGCTTGATAATAATAATAATTTAATAAACTACTGTACATAAATTTACAATGTTACAATGCAATCACGTATTAATATTACGTCAATGGTATATTTAAATACCAATAGGATAAATATAAATTATAATTTTTTATTACTTAACAAAAGGTTGCTATTTATACCTCATTTTATAGATTCAATTAAATAATATAACCAGTAATGCAAATAATGAATTTTTACAATTACATAATAACAATATTATATTGACAATGTCAATATACCATGATGATTGTATGATTATTCATATATTTCTTTAACAATTGGTCCGCTATTCTGGAGATAAGGTTTATATAAGTCGGGGAAACAATTCCTAATCACTTCATTGTATACTTGAATGTCAATCAAAGAATTCATCAAATTCTGGACTTTTAACTGTGCTTCAGATTCTGAACCGCATTTCAATAGCAAATGTCTTTGCAATAAATATATGTATAATTGCTGTTGAAATCTATTACCAATAATAATTCAATTAATACATACAAATGAACCACGATTAATTATTTTCAGTATACTTACACTATAGTATCCTTATGCAATAAATTTGGTCGATTTGGGTTAAATAAAGTTATTGCCGCTATCTATAACAAAATAAATAATTAATTTAATTATTAAACAAATTGTATAAACAAACTGCAAAATTAATAGTATAATTACAGTATAATAAAATTAAAATATATACCAATTCCAATGTCACACTGTCTTCACATAATTTAGACAGTGTCTGCATTATATGTTTGAGACAATATTTAGTGCCTGGTGAAAAATTATTCGTCAACATGTCTAAACTTATTACCAAGCACGAATTTTCATCCTATATAAATAACAATTATATAATTTATAAAAGTTATAAATGCAAATTATACAATGTATTATGCCTGGATTTACTAGTATGTATAGTATTTTTAAAAAACTAACCTTAAGTGTGGTGTATATATCATTGTTATGCAAATACTTAAGCGACCTGATTGAATTAAATTCACTTAAACCATATTTAACCAGGGCTAACTGATCTTCAGAGCAAACTTCAGCAAACGCTGGCAAACCGTTGACATAACTCATGAGTGCGTTAATAGAGATTTCGGTCACTTTGACCACACATTCGAGCAGTTCTGACTGATTCCCGATTCTGTGGATCTTATAGTCTTTCATCTGTGTCTCAAAGCCGTCGGGAATTGTGTAGATATGGGCGGCCCTTAAGAGTTCATTAATCCGCGTAATTTCCAACTCTCTTAATCCGTTATAATCCACTAATTTTCTATACATTGGAGTTATGGTTATTTTGCGCGACAACTGGTCCAAAATATCCATAACATTATTCTTGAATGAATTTTCAATGTCCGTAATCTCCCGGATCAGCTCATCTTCGTTAACGTCGAACGTGTTGTCCAACAATTGCGTTAAAAACTCATTGATTTTAGTGTTTTCATCACTTGAGCTGATCTCAGATGACGAGACAATGGATGTCTCGGTGGTCGACGAGACCACTGATGGTTGGGTTTTATCTCTTTTACGTTTATTATCGCCAATCAATTGCTTTCGTTTCTCCAATTCATCGCTATTTCGTATGAATTGCTAACAAAACAAATTAAATCCATTATAAAATTACAATCAAATTAAGTGGTAATCAATTTTCTCAATACATGTTTCATTCCGACAGCAAAACACTTTTCAATTCTACATTTTTTGCATTCACTTCTTGTGTTGATATCCATAACACAAATGCCATTTAAGTCA
Organism: Medioppia subpectinata; assembly: GCA_905368565.1. Taxonomy (NCBI): domain Eukaryota; kingdom Metazoa; phylum Arthropoda; class Arachnida; order Sarcoptiformes; family Oppiidae; genus Medioppia; species Medioppia subpectinata. The sequence goes on from CAJPIZ010000006.1 coordinate 14,357, forward strand.
CAAATGAATGTCTGTTAAGATTAATTAAACTAAATTAAAAACAATATAAAAATATATCATTATCAAATAAATTAATATTTTAGTTACAAACCTCTCTTTTAAGTGCATGTCGTCTAAAAAAGGCTTTACAGGGCTCGCAGGTTATGGCACCAAAGTTTCGGGCTATTAATTACAATTAAAACAACCATAATGTAATTACCATGGACATTATTATACAGGCAAATATTATAACATACAAAGGGCTACATCACCGCAAACCACACAAATTTTGTCGCTTTTATTGGCAGTCATTTCTTAATCATTACTTTAGTGTTGTATAAATCAAATCAACAAAATATTGTACCAAAAATATAATGAAAACTATTATATCTAATGGATATCAACTAATCTCGTTTCCTAGACATTGACATACTTTGTATCATGTAACATTTATTATTATAAATTAATAATTTCGGTGCATTTAATCAAGGTGCATTCACTTGTGATGACATCCAGTGTCTGACTATCCGCTGAAGTGACCAAGTACCTGGAGGTGTGGCCACTTATTGGCAGATATCTTTGTTTTAAAACTAATAATAATAATAATATAATTGCTTTACGACTTGGAATTAATAGACAGTAGACTTCAGTTTATTTGTTTTAAATTTAAGTTTTAAATTTATACAAAGAGTAAAAGTTTCTAGTTCCGAAAGAGTTATCAAACATACATATTGTGGTTAATATTTTATAATAAATCTGATCAGAAAATCGTAGAATTTAATTTGATCAAATAAATATCAATTGATTACTAATTTCATGCAATTAAACGAATAATAAATTAAGTGTTAATTAATTATAAGTGGTTTTTATTTCGAAATATCTTGTATTTTATGCGATATTTAGCTCACAAAATATGAATGAAACGAGAGATTTGTTTGAGACACTCATAAATCACTACAAAACATAGAGATTAAAGAAACCAAAAGTTACACATCCATTCATTGGGATATCCATTGCCGCCATTCTTCGGATCAGATCTCTTATGAGATAAGCCCACAAATCCAATCGGAATACTCGGCGCCTATTTTCGAGTGTGAAGACTATAAAGTGGATGTAGTCATCGATCATATCTTCATTACCGGCAGCGATGCTGAGCTGATCCACACTTGCAAACAGTTCCAGTATATGCCTTTCGATGTGACCATTGCTGTTATTACCGATAATAATGTGTTTCAATTTTGGCATTTTTGACACCAAATCCAAACACAGATAAAAACATTCATTACATTCGTATCCATTCAAACACTCCGAGCAATAATACATGTGATCGACACTCAATTTGCGGACATTTGGCAACATTTTGGCCACATTTGACCACCGATTCGGTGAACACTTTAGGCCATAAAGCGATAGTGTCTTTAAGGACACCATTGGCCGCATATATCTGGCCATCTCTTGAGTGTCGAAACAGAATTTGTGGTCGAAATGTGTACTCATGTCAAGCGATTGTAAATGTTTTAGTTTTGCGATATTTTCGGCAAATTCTTGAATTGAAATGTCGACCAAAACAATCTTTAAATGTTTAAGTGCTTTGAGACGATTGCAAATCATTATAAACCACTGTTTCCAGAGATCAATGTCGTCAAAATCTTCTGGTCTATAAGACTCACAAACCGATAGTTTGTTAATTTGTAGGCATTTACTTGTGATCACATCCATTGCCTGACTGTCCGCTGAAGTCAAACCGATTTCTAAGGATTGGATGTTTGCCGACAAACAGTTGGTCAGTACTGATAATGTAATGGTTTGGTTACCACTTAATCGCCAGACGTTCACACTTTGAAGTGATGGCAAGTATTTGATAATATCTGCGAGAAGTGACACATATTTTCTATCAATACCTCCGATAGTAATATATTTTACTTTAATGAGAAGTTGTGTCCATTCGGTGATAGTTTTGTCACTCGAGTCATAGATATCTATGTTATAGACTAAGAGTTCTTCGAGATGTGGCCACTGATTGACGATCAGCTCTAATGTCTTGAAACTGATTACAGTTGTGGACAGATATAACTTCTTCACGTCTCGGAATTGACGGACAATTGACTCCATATTTTGGTTGCGGTTGTGATTCAAAACCAAATTAATACCAATGAAACTGATCGCTGGTGTGATATCAATGCGGTTCCAGTCTTTGACTTTAAAGTTGCGTTTAAAATGTCTCAAACTTGAGTCCGCCTTCAGATCATTGAACCCAACGCTCACTTCTGTCTTCTTCTGCAGCACTTGTTGTGAACAACGGCTGAACTGTTGTGACACTCGTTGTAATGAAATCAAGTCTTTGAGATATAAATCTTTGAATATATCCAACAGAATGTCATCATTCATGACATGTCTTCTTCTGGAACTCATTTCTTCTATACTTTCATTTTATTTCAATTCTTTGATAACTTTTTCTAAAATAAATTAATTGTAAATTTCTAACTGATTTTCAAATCATCCAAAATATATAAACTTATTGTTAAAAATTTAAAAATTGCGTTCAAAACTAAATTAAATCACTTGTTAGCAATATTTTTAAAATTAAATCGCTATTATATTTATTAGTTTAAAATAAATGTGCTAAATATAATAAAATAGACATGGTAAAATAGTTTCCAAAAAGCATATTTATAAATCATGTATCTCTTTAAAAAGTGGTCCCAAATATTGTGTATTTGGTTTGTATTCTTCGATTCCTATCATTTGAAACTCATTTAAAGTTTTAATATCTTTAAACACATTCATCAGTGATTGCAGTATTGTTTGTGACTCCCATTTAGATCTATACCGCAATTGAAGGTATTTTTGCAGCAAATAAATATATAACTGCTGTTCGAGTCTAATAAACAGTGAATTAAAACTAATTAATTGTAATTAAAAATTTACAAATTATTTCCAACACATACTTTACATTATTTCTATGCAATAGATTCGGTCGATTGGGATTAAATAGCGCTATCGCTGTTAACTATTAACATAATTATTTAATTGTTAATGTAATAAAATGAATCAACATGGATAGTTTTATACCAAATTTAAAACAACAAGGTCTTGTTTCCATACTGACATAAACTTGTTTACAAATCGCCTTAAGAGCGCCACATTATCCACGCCATCAAATTCAAATAAATTTATATTCACGGCAATTGCTGTCCCGTTGTCCTAAGCATGATCATTTTTACTAATTAAAACTTTATAATAATGCATAATCTGTTTATACACAGTATATGATGACAACCACTGACCAGATTAATGCCAAAACACTCGCTTCTGGTGTCGTAGAAGACAATACTCCGGATGGTATTGACATCAAACCAGCCATACTTGACAAGCGATAACTGATCCTCAAAACAGATATTATCACTAAATGAACGCAATTTCTGCGTAAAGTCGATAAGATATTGGATCTGCCATTCGCTTCGGCGGTCAGTCACACGGATGTACTCGTTGTGATCTGTTATCTTACGTATCCTTGTATTGAGTGAATACTCGTATATCTTAGAGGCTGTCATCAGGTCTCGGATCCGATTGCACTCCAATTGATTCAAACCGTAAGAATCGGTCATTTGTTTAAATACGGAAATTATTGCCGATTCTTGTGATTCGTGTGAATTACTGTCTAATGAATTGTCATTTGTATTATCACTGCTATCTATAAACCATTCTTCTGGTACTTTGATAACACTTTCTCTATTAATTGTAATATATTTGTCAATTATTTCATCGCTTGTGTTGGGATGTGTTGTGTCTGTAGATAAAAGATTGGGAACCGTTTCGGTGACTTTCATATTATGGCGTCTATTTCTTGCCAACTCTTTCTTTTTCTCATATTTAGCCACACTTTGTATTAATTCCTAAATTAATTAATAATTAATAATTTAAAAAATGTAATAAAATTTTATAATAATAATGATTACTTTTTTCATCCCAACGGCAAAACACTTCTCGATTCGGCATTTTTTGCACCACTTTCTAGTCATTGAATTCAATACACAATTGCCATTAGATTTACATTTAAATACCTATTAATTAATATATAATTTGTTAATTATGTTCATAATATAAGGTTCATATTAATAATCACCTTGCTAGTTATAGCAAAACGTTTGAAAAACTGTTTGCACGGTTCACACGTAATGGCCATAAAATTTCGGCCTAAATATAATTTTAAAAACAATTAATTGTATAATAATTAATTAAATAAATATATAACACATTTAATAATTGATTTAACATACCAACAGCTGTATCGCCACAAATCTCACAAACTCTGTCCGCGTTATTATAATTCATTATAATTTATTTAATTACAACTATTATTAATTGTAACTTTAATTACAACGGCATTATTTGTTACATATTATTATTATATTGTGACGTAAAGTAAACACCAAATACAGTACAGGCAAACAAACACACAATTTTATTTAAACCATATTAAGTTTATCATTGAACATGATTGATATGGGAATAGTAAATGTGTAATCAAGTGTAATCAATTTATTATTCTGACCTAGACTGCGTGTAACATTTTTTATCATATTTAATTGAATTATGATATTTTTATATATAAATTGTCGTATAATTCCATAACAAGTGGTCCGTAATATTCAATATATTGGGGGACATAAGTAATTAACATTTAAAAAACAAGTTTTAATTAATCATAAAAATAATACAATAGGTTAGAAGATCACTGTATTTATACAAAAGTAGTAGTTTTCAAATAGAAATGCAATTTTACAGCAAATATACAAAATATACTAATAATCATTGATTTTGCAATAATGTTGTTATGTTTAGTACAGGTTTTAGAGCTAATAATAATAAAATAGATAACAATTGGGAATATCGTGTATAATAAGGTATTAGTAATTCCTGTTATCTTAACTAATGTTAACTAAGAAAGTGAAAAATACATTCACAATAAATATTAATAAAAAGCACACTTTGTTTTAATCACAAATAGCATTGCGTGACAATTGTTTCAAAACCACCACTTCTACGGTAATAAAACCTCTTAACATTAAATCTACGGATTTCAATGGTCTTGAGTTTAGCACTTCCGGCCAACAGGTGTTCGCAAACATTATCCATGAAATGTGTGCCAATAAGGTTAGCAGTCATCTGATAACCAATGAAATGACGGCATTCAAACACCAGTGTCTGCAGCGCCGGTAGTCTTGAGATGTGATCCAAACCCTCGCGAGTGATATTCTCAGTCCTAATGTTTAGGTATTGAAGTCGTTGCCACTGTTTGTCACAATTAATAAACCATTTATCACTCAATTGACACGAATGTAGTGTTAAATGCGTTAATCGGTGGCAGAGTTTCAACGGATCCAGAAATGTGTCGTTGATTTCCACACAAAGTTTTAAATCAAAACGTCTTAATCTTTGATAAGATATCAACGAATCCAATGAGTGGTGATATAATCGGACAGTTGTTTTAGATCTCAATATAAGTGCCAATCGTTTCAATTGCGGGCACTTCTGGCCGATTGTCCGCAAAGACTCGTTCAGTGAGTTCTGGCCGTAGTTTAGGCTTAAATCGAGTTTCAAATCCCGTAATTGCGGTAATCGTGACAACTGTTCAGTGGTTTTAACCAAACTCTCGTGAGATTCGCATATATTCGCAGATTTAGTACTTCTTAGGGATTGATTATCGCCAGCGAATGGACACAACTGTCGGTTATCTTGATATCTCTGGAACTCATTGATTGTCATTCTTTGGGAGCCAATGGTGTGAATGTGTGGACACTTGCGGTCAATTGTGACCAAATTTTCGGTGATTTTCTTTCGCATTATCTCGCGAAGAGTGATGTCGACAACACTCTCGAAGACAGTCCTCTGGAACTGTTTGGACACACATTCGCAGACAAAGCGGTCGTCGAATGAAAGGTACGACAGTATGAGTCCACACAAGTCATCACCGAAACGATCGAAAGAGTTCTTCGCGAATATCTGTGGCTAAAAATGTGAGACAATTGTAAAAACAATCACAAACTCAATGAACACACAATTGTTTTGTCACTCAATACCTGTTGTATGTCTTCGGTGTCATCTGTGATAACGAGTGATGTCTTCATTTGTGTCATCTCTTGTGCCATATCTTTGGATCAAATGAAGTGATAGTTTGTATTAAAGGGACACAAAACATGTGTTAATAAATACTTTCAATATTTGCCGCTTAGAAGTGATGCCATAAATAACATGTAAATAACGTTTAGATATTAAAAGTAATCCCTTTTTACCCCTAAATTCAGTTAAAGTTTACAAAAATTAATTAATTAAATATAAAACTAATTTATAAGTTATTAATTGTGTATTTGTTTGCAGTAAAGATATATACAGTTGTTGTTTGAGTCCAACGATATGTTACACAAAGTTTGTTAACATGTTTTTTGTGTGTTTGGTATCAAAACTAAATTAACTTAAAATTTAATCCGAAAAATAACTCACAATTAGGAAAACGATAGAAAATTAAAAATCAAACTAAAACTTATATAAATTACATTACAATACCATTGGTTTGCAATTTAATTATACAATTTCTGGCAATTAATGATCATTTTGTGGATCCGTTTGTATTCATATTTTCTATTGATTTTTGTATTGAAATACTATTTTTTTGCATTCTTTGAGATATAATTGTGTTTTTCAATCACTTTTAATGTTTAATGTGTTTAATATTAATTATAGTTTCAAATTACTAAATAAACGCAAATATTAAAAACAAATTTCTGAATATTGTATAAATAAATAGACATTTAATTAAGTTTTATAGCAATTTTTATTCAAATTCTTATGCATTTTATTCATACAATCGTTTACTAAATAGAAAATATTGATTACATTTTACATTAAATGAAAACTATTTTAAAACAATTAAAGCAAGAAATTTATTTATATAAGAAAGTAATTTAAACAACTAATTGTATGATAGCTTTCAATAAAACATTACCGATGAGGGCATCATTATATCACTATAATTATGCACTACTTTATGCATTGCATTCCACTCATCACTTCTTCTCTTGGGTTCGCTTTCCTTACTTTCATCTGATTTCTTAGACTTCTCTTTCAACACTTCATTACTTACTTCCAGCCATAAGTTGTTTGTTATAGCATTTAAATAAACCAAATCGTGTGACTCTCGGGCCATAATTTGGTCAAACATTGTCTTCAGAGCCGCTCTGAAACGGCACACAACAGATCTGGTCGGCTGAGCGTATGTGAAGGCAACTCTGGCCAGAGTTAACACGTTATCGACGGCCAACATCTCAAACAATCGGCTTATGATCGTAGCGTACAGGCCATGCATCCCATACTTGTCGGCAATTTTGGCGATTGTCTCAATCGTCTCGACTGTAATCAATGTCTCCAAGTGTTTGCCGATGGCGTCCACCAAACGGGTCACGCGGTAATTGTGTGCGAACTCGAGGACATCACCGATCAGTTTGAGATCATTGGCATTGGTTAGGATCAGCGAAGAGGTTAACATGAATCCGATCATAGTATTGATGGCGTCGACAGTGTTTTCATTAGCGGCGATGTCATTGACCACCGCTTTATTTCGCGCTAACATCTCTCTAAACACCGGACTCTTCGTCTTTAAGAGGGCTCGAAGTGTGGGCACTCTCTGGCCATTCACTATGAAGTGGACACCGCTTTCCGATTCATTCCTATAGTAATACATCGCCGGATACCTCTCGAAGTCGATCGATGTCTTTGATTGCAAATCAATTGAGTTGTTAAACGAGTGATTAATCTAATGTATGTTATCATTACCTGATTGCCGGTGTCTTGGGATCCGTTGCGCGCATTTCCGGTCATTTTGCCGATGAGTTGATCTTCAGATTGTTTTCAAAGTGTGGATCAAATGGACGTTAAATCACAATTCAATACAACGATTGAAAAGTTTGACCAAAAATGTGAGAAAATGTGTGATTTTTGTGTTTAAAAACTTTTGTAAAACTATTGACAGTATTTTGACTGAAATGCTATTCTTTACGATATAATGGTTTTTCAATCACTTTTGAATGTTTAATGTTTTTAATATGAATTGTAGTTTTAAATCACTAAATATATCATAAATTTAATTGTTTTTATAAATTAATAGACTTTTAATTGATATGTATTTAGTTTTATTTCAATTTTCACACAAATTACAAATTAATAACAAGTCATTTATAAAACTAAAAATTAATTACAAATTGAAATAAAGTGTTTATAATTTAAAATAATACAAATTTATACAAACGTTATAATTAAGACATTAATTAGAAATAATACAAAAAATTTAAATCAAATACAAATTTAGACATTAAAATAAATAATACAATTAAAGTGTTTTAAAACTAATATTAAATAAAATAAAGTTGTTTTTCAATTCAATCAAACATTTGCAGCACTTTTACGGCTATAAAACTTTGACAACTTTTTTACACGCATTTTAATTGTCTTCAGTTTAGGACTTTTGGACAACACTTCTTCGCAGACATCACCCATAAAACTAAGGTCTCCGGTCTTCAGTTTGATGACACGACCCATGAGTTTAACGCATTTAAACACCAGTATCTGCAGCGCCGGTAGTCTTGCGATGGCATCCAATCCCTCGCGAGTGATATTCTTAGGCCTAATGTATAGGTATTGAAGTCGCGGCCAATGTTTGTCGCAATTGTCGAGAAAAGTGTCGTTCATTTGCGACGATTTGATCGACAAATGCGTCAATCGGTGGCAGAGTTTCAACGGTTCCAACAACACGTCATCGATGGCCTCAGAGACAGATAACTGTAAATACAATCGTCTCAAACGTGACAAAAATTTCAATGACTCTAATTTGCGGCCAATGAGTGGCGACTCATTTGCGATTAATTTGAGTTTCAATCGTTTCAATTGTCGGCAATTCTGGCCAATTGTCCCCAAAGAGTCGTTCAGTGAGATCTGGCCGTCCGTTAGCTCCAAAGTAAGCGTCAAATCGCGTAATTGCGGTAATCGTGACAATTGGTCGGCCATTTGGGTCAGACTCTCGTCAGTATTGCAGTCAATGAAATTCAATCTAACACTTCTTAGGGACTGATTCCCGGCCACGAATGCGGACAACTCTTCGTGATCTTCGAAATAATCAAAGATTTCAAATCTCTGCAAATTAGTGGCCAACAGTCGGTTGTGTCGGTCGCCGAAGACAGTGAACAACGATTCCGCACGCAATCGAGACAATCGACCGCAACGTCTGAGCCATTGTTTGCGCTCTTCTGAAACACTGCCGACTCTCGTGACGAGTGGTCCGAACTGTTGCAGCAATTGGTGAACATTTCCGTCAATATTGCAGTAAATGTCCCGAAAATGGTAACGAAATATACGCAACACTTCAGCCATTTGTGTCACACATCGACTCTCTATTCTTCGGAAGTCAAAGGTCTGAATGTTGGGACACTTGCGCCCGATTTTGGCCAACAGTTCACTGTTTGAGACTCTGATCCGCGATTCTTGTGAATACTTGTCGTGAATCTCGATATCGACAACACTCTCGAAGACAGTCCTCTGGAACTGCTGTGACACACATTCGCAGTCAAGGCGTGTGTCGAGCGAAAGATATGACAGAATGAGTCCACACAAGTCATCACCGAAGCGATCAAATGAATTCTTCGAGTAAATCTTTGGCTAAAAAGGTGAGACAAAAACATAATTAAAATTCAATAAAAACTCAATTGTTTGCCAATCAGTACCTGTTTTATGACATTGTGTTCTTCGCTGTCATCTGTGATCACAACCGGTGTCTTCGCGTCCATCTGTGGCTAAAATGTGAGACAATTTGAAAAACAATTAAAAGTGAGTAAAGAGTCAACTCTTTGCCAATCAATACCTGTTCTAAGTCTTCGCTGTCGTCGTACTCGTCATCAGAAGTGTCTGACAATGTGTTCGTGGATGGCATGCATTGACCCATTTCTTGGGATCAAATAAAGTGATTGTTTGCAATGGATTGGTATTTAAAGTGTATTTCCGTTGCATTAAAAGCACACAAATGTCACAAAACAATGAAATAATGATTTAAATGATGCGATACTTAAGTCGCGAGACATTTAATAACACGATAATCACTGCACAGATATTGTAATGAAATTAAAATATCAATTAAAACACATTACAAATAGTTATTTAAAAAGCTATAATTAATAAAACACATGAAAATAAGTCACACATGAAATTAAATACAAAATACAATAAAAAGTTTTGATATTATTTCAAATAAAAATAATTGTCTTTCAGTTCAATCAAACATTTTAAGTATTTTTACGGCAATAAAACCTTTTCTCATTGAATACATCGATTTCAATGGTCTTGAGTTTAGGACTTCTACGCCACAGATCTTTGTAACAATCGATGGTACAAAAGCAACCAAAACCATAAAACCAAAAGTATTTAAACCCCAGTGTCTGCAGCGCTGGTAGTCTTGAGATGTGATCCAAAACATTGAGTTTGATTTTATATGAGTCAATGAATAGGCATTGAAGTCGCGGCCAATGTTTGTCACAATTAATAAACAATTTGTCACTCATTTGATGCAATTTGAGCGATAAATGTGTTAATCGGTGGCACAGTTTCAACGGATTCATAAACTTGTCATTCGTCTGCGCAAAGAGAGTTAAATCCAGACGTTTTAATCTGTGATAATAAATCAATGAGACAATTGTGTGGTCAGTGATTGGCGAGTGATTTGGTGTCAATTTAAGCGTTAAACTTTGCAATTGCGGGCACTTCTGGCCGATTGTCCGCAAAAACTCGTTCAGTGAGTTTTGGCCAATCATTAGCTGCACATTGAGTCCCAATTCCCGTAATTGTGGTAATCGTGACAACTGTTCGGCCATTTCGATGATAGTCTCGTGACTAACATTACTGTAGAAATAATTATTGTAAAAGACTTTAAAACTTTTTAACGACTGATTCTCGGCTACAAATGCGGACAATTGTTGCATATCATCGGTTGGATTGCGAAACAACTCAATTCTCCGCAAATTCTTGGCCAACAATTGACCGGAAGTGTTGTCGAAGACGTCGGATAACCGCTGGACACGTAAACAAGAAACGCGACAATGAATGAGCATTTGGTTCTGGTTTAGCGAAATATCGCCGATTCTTGTGATCAATCGTCCCAACGATGGCAACAAATGGTAGACATTTAGATCATAATTGCAATAAATATAACGCAAATTGCGATTCAAATTGGAGACAAATATGGTTAACATTTCTACGAATTCCATCAGACATGTGCTCCGTATTCCTCTGCAGTCAATGGTGTGAATGTTTGGACACTTGCGGTCGATTGTGGCCAACATTTCTCTGTTATAGACACTGATCCGCGATTTTGTTGCTTTCTTGTCGTGAATAGTAATCTCAAAAACACTGTCGAAGGCTGTCCTCTGGAACTGTTTGGACACACATTCGTAGTCCAGACGCTCGTCGAGTGTGAGGTACGAGACTATGAGTCCAAATAAATCATCACCGAAGCGATCAAATGAGTTCTTCGCGTAGATCATGGGCTAAAATGTGAGACAAAAAAAATGATTTAAAACACAATAAACAGTCAATTGTTGGCCAATCAATACCTGTTCTAAGTCTTCGTTGTTGTCGTTCTCGTCATCAGAAGTGCTCGTGAATGATATGCATTGTCCCATTTCTTGGGATCAAATGAAGTGATGGTTTGCAATGAATTGGTATTTAATGTGTATTTTCCGTTATTAAGACAAATGTTACAAAATAATAATTTTAATTATTTGTCAATCATTTAAGTCACGAGACATTTAATAAAGTGTTAATTACGGCACAGATATTGTAAAAAAAGTTCAAAAACATTACAAATAATTATAAATACATATAATTAATAAAACACATGAAAACAAATCACATTAAATAAATGAAATACAAAATACAATTAAACGCTTTCACAGTATTTAAAATACAAAATAAAGTTGTCTTTCAATCGCTTCAAACATTTACACCATTTTTACGGCAATAAAACTTTGAGACTTTGTTTGCAAAGATTTCAATTGTCTTCAGTTTAGGATTTTTGGATAACAGATCTTCGCAGACATTATCTATGAGATCATGGCTTTCAGCTTTTATACCATTGACTCGAAAGGATCCAAATACAAGTGTCTGCAGCGCTGGAAGTGTTGAGATGTGATCCATTAACTCGCGAGTGATATCTTCAGTCCTAATGAAAAGGCGTTGAAGTCGTGGCCACTGTTTGTCGCAATTAACAAACAATTTGTCACTCATTGACCACGAATTGAGTGTTAAATGCGTTAATCGGTGGCAGAGTTTCAACGGATCCAAAAACACGTCATCGATGGCCACAAAGAGTGTTAACTCCAAACGTTTTAACCGCTGATAAGTTGTCAATGACTCCAATGAATGGTCTTTTAGTGCGGATTTCTCAGTAAAATTCAATTCAAGTGCCAATCGTTTCAATTGTGAGCACTTTTGGCCGATTGTCCGCAAAGACTCGTTCAGTGAGTTCTGGCCTTTCGTTGGCTTCAAATCGAGTTCCAAATCCCGTAATTGTGGTAATCGTGACAACTGTTCGGCCATTTCTTTCAAACTCTCATGAGATGGATATCTATTATCAGTGAGTTTAACACTTCTTAGGGACTGATTCTGTGCCACGAATGCAGTCAACTGTTCGTTATTATTGGAATTATTGTATGAAAACACAAATCTCTTTAAATTCTTTGCCAACAACTCATCGGTATTCTTGTCGAAGACATCGCATAACTGGTGGACTCGTAATCGAGACAATCGGTGGCAATGAGTGAGTGATTGTCTCTCATTGGCCAAAATATTGCCAATTCTTGTGACCAATTGTCCGAACTCTGGCATCAATTCACCCGTATTTGTGTCTAAATTGCAGTAAATGTGTCGCAAATTGTCCCGAAATATAGCCAACACTTCTGGCAATTGTTTCGTGAATCTGTTGCTTATTCTTCGGCAGTCAATGGTATGAATGTGTGGACACTTGCGGCCGATTGTGGCCAACATTTTCATGTCATTGATGTCAGTCCGCGATCTCTTCACACGACTCGAGTCGTGTAGAGTGATGTCAACAACACTCTCGAAGACAGTCCTCTGGAACTGCTTGGAAACACACTCGCAGTCAAAGCGCTCGTCGAGTGATAGGTATGAGAGTATGAGTCCACACAAGTCGTCACCGAATCTGTCCATTGAGTTCTTCGCGTAAATCTGTGGCTAAAAATGTGATCAAAAAAACAATTAAAACTCAATAAACACTCAAATGTTTAGTCACTCAATACCTGTTGTATGTCTTCGTCTTCGGTGTCATCTGCGGTGACGAGTGATGTCTTCGTTTGTGTCATCTCTTGTGCCATATTTTTGGATCAGATGAAGTGATTGTTTGTATTAATGGTTTGATTAAAGAAACTCTAGTGAAGTGTCTTCTGCTATGAAATGAATGCAAACAAAACAACACATGTTTTGCCGCTTATTATAAGCGATGCCATAAATAACGTGTGAATTACGGCACAAATATTATGGCGAATATAAGACCCCTTTTTTTACTTGAAGTTCATTAAAACATAATTAACTAAATTATTAATTTATAAATAAAGTACAAATTAATATAAATTTTATAGCATTAAAATAATAATACAGTTGTTTAGCGAAACAAATAGTTTTATTCAAATTGAAAAGTTTTGTGGGTTTGAAGTGAAAGTTACAATCAATGCAAATCACATGAAACACAACTCAACTGTTCCGACAATATTCATACCACCAGTAAATATGTTTACCAACGGCTAAAACATTTGCACCCGTTTTACGGCAATAAAATGCGTCCGGATTTAGAGAACTCACTTTAATTGTCTTCAGCCGCCCATTTCTGGCCATCAGGTCGTCGCACACGTTATCAATACAATGATTGCCAATAAGTGATTCATTTACAGTGAAACCAATGAGTCGAGTGCTGTGCAACTCAAGTGTCTTCAGCGCCGGTAGTCCTGAGATTTGGTCCAAACACTCGCGAGTGATAACATAAGTATGAATGCATAGGAACTGAAGTGGCGGCCAATGTTCCGGCAATATATCGCCCAAAGGCTCGTAACTGTTAATTGTGAGCGTTAAGTGTGTTAATGTGTGGCAGTGTCTCAACGGATCCAGGAATAGGTCATCGATGTCCTTAAAGAATATTATTCGCAAACACTGTAACCTACGATACCATCGCAACGAATCCAATGAGTGGCCGTTGAGTTTGCCGTAATTTGAGTCCAATATAAGACCTAATCGTTTCAATTGCGGACACTTCTGTCCAATTGGTCGCAAACACGCGTCCAGTGAGTTGTGGCCCTCCGTTAGACACAGTTTGAGTGTCAAATCACGTAATTGTGTTAATCGTGACAATTGTGCGCCAATTTGGACGACAGTCGCGTGACTTTCAAATGAGATTGCATTAAATATAACAGTATTGAGGCGTTGATTGTCGGCCACCAATGCGGACAACAGTTTATAAACGTCTGAATCATATGTAACTTCAATTGCGCGCAAATTCTTCGCCAATAGTTGGCCGGAGTTGTCGTCGAAGACATCAGACAAGCGGCTGATCCCTAATCGAGACAATCGGTGGCAATGTCTGAGCGATTGTTTTGAGTTGCAGTAAAGATTGCCAACTCGTGTGACCAGTTGTCCCAACTCTGGCATCAATGAAATCATCTGCGGATCTAAATTGCAGTGAATGTGCCGTAAATGTCGACAATTGTCCCGAATTATGGCCACAACTTCGCGAGTGAACAGACGGTATAAGTAAAACATTTTCTGACAGTTAATTGTGTCAATGTTTGGACACTTGCGGCAGATTGTGGTCAGAGTTGTGCTGTCACTGCATTTGGTTCCCGGTTTTCTGCAATACTTGTCTTCAATATAAATGTGGACAACACTCGCGAAGACAGTCCTCTGGAACTGTTTGGACACACATTCGTATGCAAAGCGCTCGTTGAATGAAAGGTACGACAGTATGAGTCCACACAAGTCGTCACCGAATCTGTCCATTGAGTTCTTCGCGTATATCTGTGGCTAAATAGTGAGACAATTGTAAAAACAATGAGAAACTCAATAAACACTCAATTGTTTAGTCACTCAATACCTGTTGTATGTCTTCGTCTGCGATGTCATCTGCGGTGACGAGTGATGTCTTCGTTGGTGTCATCTCTTGTGACATATCGTGAGATCAAATCAAGTGATTGTTTGTATCAATGCTTTGATTAATGAAAATCTATTTAAAGTTTTTTGTCATTAAATGTAAACAAATGCCACAAAACATGCGTTACTTTCAATATTTGCGGTCAAAAGTGATGCAATAAATGATGTGTTAATTACGGCACAAGTATTGCAATAAAAACTTTACCTCTTTTTCATTGCATTTAAAAGTTTATTAAAACATAATTTAAAATATAATTAATTTATAAATCATGTATTCATTTGCAGTGATTATATACAAAGTTATTGTCTCACAATTGGTTTAATTAATACATTGCTGAGTGTTATATGAGTTTTGTACCAAAATTTAGTTATAATAAAAAATATATAAAAAAATAAATACAAGTTATTTATAAAAATATACTTAAATTATTTGAACACAATTTTCAATTACATAACATTTATAACTATTTTTGCGGTAATAAATCGCTCGGCTATTATAGGAACGGATTTCAATGGACACCAGTTTAGCACTTCTGGACAACAGGTCTTCGCAGAGATTATTAAACAAATGATTGCCGACATAGAGAAGAGTGGCTAAGAAACCACTTTCGCATTCAAGTACAAGCGTTTTCAGCGCCGGTAGTCTTGAGATACGGATCAAACTCTCGTGACTGATATCATTAGTCTTAATGTATATGTACTGAAGTCGTGGCCAATAATAGCCGCAATTATCGGGAAAACTGTCGCCCAATCCGTGCCGTGTGGCCAATGTGAGCGTCAATTGTCTTAATCGGTGGCAGTGTTTCAACGGATCCAGAAATACGCCATCGATGGCCACATCCAGTATTAAACGCAAACACTTTAATCGGCGATAATATCTCATCGCTTCGATTGTATGGCCGTTGAGTTTACGATCAGCTGATCTCAACGTAAGCGCAAATCGCTTCAAATGCGGGCACTTCTGGCCAATTGTGCGCAAAGACTCGTTCAGTGAGTTCTGGCCGTCGATTAAATTCAAATCGAGAGCCAATTCACGCAATTGTGGTAATCGTGACAAATGTGCGGCCATTTCGGTCAGAATCTCGTGAGTGTTGTGTGTAATGAAACCTAATCTAACACTTTTGAGGCCCGCATTCTCGGCCACAAACGGCCCCAACAGGTGGTTATGGTGTGAATAAATAGACAATTCAATTGAGTGTAAATTTTTGGCCAAAAGTTGGTCAGTAATGCCGTCGAAGACCCGGTGTAGTGAACTGATCCGTACGCGAGATAATCGGTGGCAATGACTGAGCGATTTGATATTAATTAAGCCAATGTCACCGATTCTTGTGACCAGTGGCCCGAACTCTGGCATCAATTGATTCGTATTTGTGTCTAAATTGCAGTAAATGTGCCGCAAATGCGGACAATTGTCCCGAAATATGGCCAACGCTTCCGGCAATTGCTTCGTATATGCGATGCTTATTCCTCTGCAGTCAATGGTGTGAATGTGTGGACACTTGCGACCGATTGTGGCCAACATTTTCATGTCAGTCACACTCGTCCGCGAACTCGCAGACGACTCGGTAAGAGTGATGTCCACAACACTACCGAAGACTGTCCTCTGGAACTGATTGGACACACATTCGCAGTCAAAGCGCTCGTCGAGTGATAGGTAGGAGAGTATGAGTTCACACAAGTCGTCACCGAAACGATCGAAAGAGTTCTTCGCGAAGATCTGTGGATAAAATGTGAGACAATTGTAAAAACAATCACAAACTCAATGAACACTCAATTGTTTAGTCACTCAATACCTGTTGAATGTCTTCGTCTTCGGTGTCATCTGCGGTGACGAGTGATGTCTTCGTTGATGTCATCTCTTGTGCCATATTTTTTGAATCAAATGAAGTGATTGTTTGTATAAATAGTTTGATTAATGAAAATATGATTTAAAGTATTATTTGTTATGAAATGTAAACAAAAACAATACTTTCAATATTTGCCGCTTAAAAGGCATACAAAATAAATAACGTGTGAATTATTGGCACAATTTTTAGACCTCTTTATCACTTAAAGTTAATTAAAACTTAATTAAATGTATAATTAATATTCAAAACACAATTTATAAATCATGTATTAATTAGTATATAGTATTCACGTATAAAATAAATTCATATAAAACACAATTAAAGTTGTTTTTCAATCGCTTTCAAACATTTACACAACTTTTACGCCAATAAAACGCTTCGTTAGTTTCGGCACAGATTTCAATGGTCTTCAGTCGAGGAGTTCTAGAGAACAGTTCTTCGCAGACATTGTCTATGAAATCATTGCCAACGAAGACAAGAGAAGACACGAAACCAATGAATCGCTTGCATTCAAACGCCAGTGTCTGCAGCGCCGGTAGTCTTGAGACGCGACGCAAACCCTCGCGAGTGATATCATTAGACTTAATGGTTAGGCATTGAAGTCGTGGCCAATGTTTGCGGCAATTGTCGGGCACTTTAACGCTAAATACACACCCTTTGAGTGTTAAATGCGTTAATCTGTGGCAATGTTTCAACGGATCCAGAAATACGTCATCGATGGCCACAAAGAGTCTTAAATCCAAACTCTTTAATCCGCGATAATTAACCATCGATTCAATTGTATGTCCATTGAGTTTATGATTAGTTGAGATCAACGAAAGTCTCAATCGTTTCAAATGCGGGCACTTCTGGCCAATTGTGCGCAAAGAGTCGTTCAGTGAGTTCTGGTCGTCCTTTAGGTCTAAATTAAGCGCCAAATCCCGTAATTCTTGTAATCGCGACAACTGTTCAACCATTTCGACGAACCCGTCGTGAGTCTGATATCCATTATTATTAAATTTAACACTTCTTAGGGACTGATTCGCGGCCACGAATGCGGCCAACATTTCCCTATCTCTTGAATAATAATAAAACTCAATTGACTGCAAATTCTTCGCCAACAGTTGGCCAGAGATGTCGAACACGTCGGGCAGCGAACCGATCCTCAGGCGAGACAATCGGTGACAATGACTGAGCGCTGGTCTTTGGTTTCGAGCGACTCTTCCGATTCTTGTGATGAGTGGCGCCAACACTGGTATCAATTGATCCGTGTTTTCGTCTAAATCGCAGCAAATGTGTCGCAATTTGTCGCGAAAAATGGGCACAACTTCTGGAATCTGTTGCCAATAGATGTGAACCATTCCTCGTAAGTCAATGGCGCGAATGTTGGGACACTTGCGGGCGATTGTGGCCAACATTTCGGTGGCCGACAGCACAGAGATCTCGGTTCGCGTTTTCCTCATAAACCACTTGTGAAGAGTGATGTCCACAACACACTCGAAGACAGTCCTCCGGAACTGTTTGGACACACATTCGCAGACAAAGCGTTGCTCGAGTGAGAGGTATGAGAGTATGAGTCCGCACAAGTCATCGCCGAAACGATCGAAAGAGTTCTTCGCGTATATCTGTGGCTAAAAATTGTGAGACAATTGTAAAAACAATCACAAACTCAATGAACACTCAATTGTTTTATCACTCAATACCTGTTGTATGTCTTTGTCTTCTTCGGTGTCATCTGTGGTGACGAGTAATGTCTTCATTGGTGTCATCTCTTGTGCCATATCTTTGGATCAAATGAAGTGATAGTTTGTGTTAAAGGGACGCAAAACATGTGTTATATAACAATACTTTCAATATTTAGCGCTTAAAAGTCATACAATAAATAACATGTAAATTACGGCACAAAAACTTTTTGACCAAAAGTTATGTTAATGTTTATTAACTTAATCTTAATTATCAATAGTTAAATAACTATAATATAAATATTACGATAATTTATTAAACTATAATTTAATTACCATAATGCAGTTTCAAATAATGTTTATATTTATTAATTTATGTAGATTATTTTCATAAAGTTATACACATTAACTTTTGTAATTAACCTAGAGATATATTAAGTTATTGTTATTAAATTAATAGTTATTGTTAATTACTAGCAAATTAGTACATTACGTAATAAAATATTTATGTAACTTATGTAATTCTACATATGTAATAAATTATGTTGTAAATATAGTACATTAATAGGCATTAATGAGATATCAATTACAGATAAATATTTTTTTGGCACATTTGGTACTATAATACTAACTCATTTAACAAAATTAATCCTGTTTATCTGTGTTTTATTATTACCCGACTATTATAGCCAACAAGCTAATTCAATATACATTTATAAAATTTGTAAATTCAATTTGATCACTTTAATAATTTGATGTGTGTAAATACAAAATGACTATTCCATCATAATACTTTATTGTACATTTAGTTAGATTATAGCAACAATCATTTGATATAATAATTCAAGCTAGGTCATTTAATTCTTTAAAAAGTGGACCCACACTATGTATATTCTCCTTATATTCTTCAATCTTATGACCCATTATTAGTCTATTCATTAGATATAAGTCTTTCAATGTTGTCATTAGTATCGATAGACTTGATTGCGATTCCCATTCGGATCCGTATTTCAATAGTAGATATCTTTGCAGTAAATATATATACAGTTGTTGTTCGAGTCTAACCATTCAGTTAAAACATTATTAAATAATTTATTTTAAAGCATGGTTAAAATAATAGACACTTACTTTACTGTCTGTTTGTGCAATAGATTGGGTCGATTGGGATTAAATATGACAATTGCCAGCAACTGTTTGGGATAAAAACATTTCAATTAACATTATTAATAAAAATATACTATATAACCAACTTAGAATAATAATAATTTCTAATTACCAAGTTGAGTATAACAGTGTCATTATTCCACTGGGGTATGATCCTGTTGAGAAACGACTTGATCAAGCTCACATGATCTATTTCACCATAATTGTAATGTTTTAAATAAAGTCTCATCGATGTGTTGGGTGTCTAATGCGATAAACAGGGTAACAATTAATAAGATTACCATAATTTATATGAGTTAAAAACACTGACCACCGCTAATAGATAGGACTCGGAGTGTGGGTCATAACGGGTAATACTTTTAATGGCCGTCATCTCAATGTAGCCATACTTGACGAGCGCTAACCGGTCTTCGGGGCATATATTGCCGAATGACCGCAAACTTCGGGTAAAATCAATAAAGTTTTTGATAAATAACTCATGACTTCCGCTGGCGATGGTTATAAACTCTGTGAAATCCCTTAAGGTATAGATGTTATCACTCAATGGATAGTCCAAGTTCTTGGACGCTGTCATCAGTTCTCCCACACGAGTGCACTCTAATTGATTCAATCCGTGGTAATCGACGAGTTCTTTGAATACTGGAACCACTGGCATGTGTTGTGGCATATCGTGTGTGTCTGTTGTGATGTAAGTATCGATATCTGTCAACATTTTGCTTAATTCTTCGTCTGATATGGAGTTGTCATCAATTATTTTATCCAAAATATCATTTCCATGACTTGTGTTGTATTGTATTAACTCATTTGCCGGTGAATTGTTAGCCGATGGTAAATATTGATTGTGTTTATCATGAGTTATGCATTTGTTTTGTGGTATTTTCTCTAATTCTTTGCGCTCTTTGTCCGCAAATTTTCTAATAAATTCCTGAATTAAAAATAATATCAAAAATTTAATGAATTATTAATAAATAAAATATATTTCACACACTTTTCTCATCCCTTTGGCGAAACATTTCTCGAGCCGACACTTTTTGCAGTGATGTCTAGTCCTGGTATTGACCACACAATTGCCAGTTGTCTTACATTTGTATACCTAAATAATAAATACAATTTTATTATAAATTTACATTAATATTTTCATAATAACTATCATCATAAATTATCACAAACCTTAGTTTTTAGCGCAAACCTCCGAAAGAATGCCTTACAAGGCTCACATGTTAATACAGTAAAGTTTCGTCCTATCATGATGGTTTTATATTTTTATTATTTATCATGATTTACTAAACAGGTAAGTACACAAATATGCTGTTTATTTCACTTACCTATTGCCTTATCGCCGCATATTTCGCACAGTTTGTCCATTATATTACTTTTTATAAAGTTTAATAATAAACTTATTTAAATATTTAAATAATTATAACGCAATTTGTATTTTCAATAACATTATTGTAAATTGAGTCAATTTATTAAAATATATTTACAACAATATTATATGAACATAAAATGTTATGTTTTTGCACAATAATGTATTTTCAATGAATGGTGTACTGAAATTGCACTAAACGTACTATTCATACGTAAAGTTACATTACCCAATGTTGTCTAGAAATTAGTTGATGATAAAACTAGTTACTATGGCATTGAGAGAGGCATTAGACTTAAACAGCTATTGTAGTTAAGATGCATTTAATACAAAATAATACAATTACCGTAATTAAACCGATATCATTAAAAATATTAAGGTAAACATAGTAATAGGTTCTATAAATTATCGGCTTGTATTGATTTATGGTCTATTATTATTTAAGTTAAATTATTATAATAATTGCTGCAAATGCCTTAATAGTTTTTATAAAGTGTATTGTCTTTTTAATCGTTTTTATAAAATTAGCAAGAATATATTCATTATTTATTTATTTATGGACCAAGATTTATAAAAAAAAAATATTTATAAATAAATAGCAATGTAATGTCAATTATAAGTGGTCATTAACAAACTGTTTAACATACAATTAAATATGGATACAAAAATACACGGCATTTCATATACAGTGATATATAAAACAACACATTTTTGGTACATTTTATTTTTGAAATTTCCAAATTGGAAAAAATATTTATAAATACTGTATAATTAATGAAAGTAATTATATACCGGTTAATCACATCTGGTTGTTATTAAAACACAAAATTAGCCTGATTAGTTACATTATACGTATTTCGTATACCTCTTTGGCCAAAGGACCAAAAGCGTTAACAACATCATTAAATTTAACTAGTTTAGTGCAATCCAATTGCATTTCCCTCAATGTATTTAATTCATGTAAATTATTCATAAGTATCGATAGTCTTGTTCCCGATTCGGACCCATATTTCAGTGATAAATATCTTTGCAGTAAATATATATACAGTTGTTGTTCGAGTCTAACAAACAATTAATTAAATAATCAATTAATTTATTCATAACTTGAATAATGATAGCAATACTCACTTAATGTAATGCCTATTCAAAAGACGCGCTCGATTAGGGTTAAAAAGTATTATCGCTATTACCTATTGATTAAGACAATTAATTAAAACTTTATAATCATGATAAATTATATTACCAAGTTGCAAACAATCTGATCAGTTTTGCACAACGGATACATCATGAATAGGAACCTGGTGAATTTATCATAATAATTAACACCGGTAAACTTAAACACATCCAGATGAAATACAATCGACCTCGTATTAGCCTAATTAAACATTAATTTAATTAAATTAAAAACAACAAATTATTGTATTTACAATAAATCATTATTAACAAATAGCAACAAGATCACTTACACAATCGCCAAACACAAAACTCTCGGTCTCCTCATTAAAGCTCATTAAAAGTTGCATTAAATTCACTTCAATGAAGCCATACTTGACGAGTGCCAACTGATCCTCAGAACACACGTCGGCGAAGCCTTTGATAAGTTTGGCGAAACGGATCAAATCGGTGATCACCCGTTCGGTCCGGTCTTCGCATAATTGGTTCAACACTTTGAAACACTTGGTGTGAATCCGATTAGCGCTTAACCCGTAGTCCAACACTCGGGACGCCGTCAACAACTCCCGCAACCTCTTGGCCTCCAATGGATTCCAGTGCTGGTAATCGTTGATCACGTGATACACAAGCGATGTCTTCAGCGATTGTCTTATCAACTCGTCCATCGAGAGTGTGATTGTATCGCGTAATTCTACCACCGATTGGGTGGACTCAGGCCTACCGGCGCTGACAGGGCTTATAATCACTGCGGTTTCGGTAAACATTGAGGTCGAAGACACGACCTCCGAAGTGGTGGACACAACACATGTGTCGGAATCGTTGAGTTGTTTTTGTTTTTGCTTTTTCCTAATATATTTACTTCGGTTCACTTCGTTATTCAGTATGAATTCCTGTCATAACAAGGGTTGTGTTAATGCAGTTATTCTGTAATATTAATTCACTATTCAATTAATGTCATACTTTTCTCATTCCCACAGCAAAGCACTTGTTTAGCCGACATTTCCGACATATAGAGCGCGTCTGTCTATTGATTATACATTTGCCATCCGATGGACACACCAATAGCTAGTGTGTTAATAAATTAACAAGGTTAAATAACAATAATAGTATAGCAAGGTAATTTTAATCTAATTATACCTCATATCGGTGTACGAATCGTTTGAAAAATATTTTGCATGGCTCGCATGACATTACGGTAAAATTTCGGCCTAGAAATACCGAGATAATACATAACATTAAGTATTTGTATAGTTTAAAATACAGATATTTACACCAGGACAATACAAAAAGTTTTATTTTAAACTATGTAAAATAAATAAGTAAAATGAGTTCATACAAACGGCTCTATCGCCACAAACTTCACAATATTTATCCGGTTTATTGTCGTCCATCGTATCGATAGTTCACAACTAAAATAAGCTACAAATTGTGTATATTTTTACACGACTAAATATAAATAGTATAAATTGACATTAATCAAATTAAGGTTTGTATTCTTGTGAGAATAAACAACAAGTGGTTATTAAGCGTGTGTTAACATTATATTTCACTATTGATATAAGGTACCAGAAAAATGTTGAGTGAGTTTACAAACCACATGAACTAAACCTTGATTATAATGGCATTGAAATCACACTTAAATAAAACATGTTGATAAAAAGCACAATATTTATTACATTAGAAACCAACCATAATGCAGAAATACAACTCACAACTGAGCATGATAATTATTCTATTAGATCACATGATTAGAGCATTAATCTTTCCTTAACCTTTTGAAAATTTATTAAACATCATTTAATATTAAACACAAATTACAAATAAATTATAAAAAGATTTATAATAATAATAATAATAAAAAGAAAAATGATTTTTAAAAAGTATTTACAGTAGATATTTATATAAAATTTATTAATAAAAATATATTTACAGTAGTTATATATTAATTATTCAGATTGATCAATGTCAAAAACCTCCCTGCCTAATTGACCAATATATGGGATCAATTCTTTGAATTCTTCGTCCTTCGCGTACTTCCTTTGCATTTCACTCAAAGCATTCAAATCTGTGGACATTTTCAACACATTTAATAGATATGAATGAGACTCACATTCATTCCGGTATTTCAATAGTAGATATCTTTGCAGTAAATATATATACAGTTGTTGTTCGAGTCTAACAAACATCGGGGTAAATGTGATTTTATTAGAATTCATTATTCTTAGTTATCTCAATATTGACACTCACTTAACAGTGTGCTTATGTTTAAGTTGTGGATGATTTGGGTTATAAAGTACTATTGCAGTCAACTAGATATAAATAATAAGAATTAGTAACAATTATTGTCAATTACAAGAGTTACTAGAATATTATGCATAAAAAAATAAACTAACCAGGTCTGCTATAATTGGATCATGTTTGCAATGTGGCACAAACTTATCAATAAACAATCTTAATCTTGAATAATAAGGAACTTTGAGCACGTTTTTGTACACGTCCACTTTAACGACAATTGTATTATGGTCATTCTACATACGGATAGAATTTTATCATTAATATCACAAAATACAACAATACACCATGGTAGAAGAGTATAGTAAATTATTTGACAGGCTTACCATTTTCATACAATGACTGTCCACCTCGTTGTTATAATACATGGCTTCGCGCAATAGAATCACTTCTAGACAGCTATTCTTCACGAGCGACAACTGATCCTCGGAACAGATGTTAGCGAATCCGTTCAAAATCTTGGTAAAGTTTGCCACCTCGATGATGGAGTTCTCTAATTTATCATGGTAATTGTAAATGAACTCTTTGAAATTATTTACTGCCACCAAATTTTCGGGCAATTTGTGGTCAAATATTTTGGTTGCGCTCAACAGCTCTGCTATTCTGTTGGTCTCCAAACAGTTCCAGTCGTTGCGGTTATCGAGTGGTCTAATGATGGGTATAATTGCCGTTTCCTCTGGTTTTAGGTCTATATTTACTTTAACTATCCTTTCGTTTGCATTGATTTCATTGACTGATAAATTGATATCAATTTCCAGTATCTGTTGTGTTAGTTCTTCGTCACTAATATTCACTGTTTTATCAATTAATTCATTTAAAAAGTTCTGATCTTTGGGTGAATAGGGTTGGTCTGAATGTGTGGACACATCTGAAGCCGTAGACATCGGCGATAAGTCCACACTTTTAGCATCGTTTAGATTGTCTTTTAAGCGATTTTCTGCAATCATTTTTCTCCTCATTTTATTTTCTTCATTACTTCTCACGAATTCCTTTGATATAAATTCAAATTCAGTTTAATTTAGTTTATTATATAAAATCACAATTAAAATATTTACCCGTCTCATACCAATTGCCAAACATTTATTAAATCGGCATAATTTACAAAGTGTCCTGGTCATTTTATTCACATTACAATTTCCATTTTGCGAGCATTTATATATCTTTTAAACATAAACATAATTATTTTGTTATTTTAATATAAGGTAATTTTTAAAATACCTGTGTTAATTAATTTTTAACACATAATGATTAATAATTCTTACCCTATTGTCACGAATAGCTCTTCGAAAGAAGGCTTTACACGATTCACAAGCGTTGACCGAAAAGTTTTTACCTTTAATTATTATAATTATAATAATTGTTTTAATTAACAGTTATTATTAACAATATTTTCTTTGTGTTAACTTACAAAGTGTTTTATCGCCACAAACATCGCATATATCTTCCCCTCTGTACCGACTCATTATACTTAATACCAAATTAATTACTTGTAAATAATTATTTATTAATTAAAAAACATTACAATATTGTTATAATCCGCTTGAAACCATGTTTGTAAATTTATTTATAATATTTTAGTTACCACTTGCCTATTATGATGTAAGCGGCATTACATATACAGATAAAATAATTGCATAACAATAATAAAGTTTGAATTTTATCAGACATTTTATTAATTGCCACTAAAGTGAAGGACACATGGATTATCTTGTTTGTCAGTTTCGATTATGGTTAGAATAAGTACATGTAAGTTATATTATAAGCAAAATATACATGTATTCACAATTATTATTTTCATTATTCTTGTGATAGATTCATTCAATTCTTGTCAAATAATGTTTTTGCACTTAAACACAGTTATTGTTACAAATAATTTATTGATTTTATATGGATGAATGGATTTCATGCTGTTTACCAGCTTTTATCAATGATTTATATGATATAGCGAGTTTTTCATTAGTGATTGATCTAGTGCAATCTGATTAAAATGTTGCCAGAAAATAATGTGAATGTTTTACACAACAATTACTATGGTGTATTTATTCATGTTATGTACTATATAATAAATTGTTTGTAAAATATTATAATAACTATTTTCAATTATTAAACGGTTAAATAAATTATAAAATAATAACATTGTAACAATAAAAATATTTAGCAACACACTATTTTATTTAAAATT
The DNA here is from genome assembly GCA_905368565.1 of Medioppia subpectinata. NCBI lineage: Eukaryota > Metazoa > Arthropoda > Arachnida > Sarcoptiformes > Oppiidae > Medioppia > Medioppia subpectinata. The sequence continues at coordinate 41,273 of CAJPIZ010000006.1, forward strand.
TATATAAATTATATAAATAATTATGTAGATGAATCAATTTCATAAAGTTCCCTGGCTAATGGGCCACAATAGGGAATCAATTCCTTAAATTCTTCGTGCTTTGCGTACGTCCTCTGCATTTCACTCAAAGCATTCAAATCTGTGGACATTTTTAACACATTTAGTAGATATGAATGAGACTCACATTCGGACCCGTATTTCAATAGTAGATATCTTTGCAGTAAATATATATACAGTTGTTGTTCAAGTCTGACAAACATCGGGGTAAATGTGATATTAATTAGAAATTGTTATTTATAATCATCACATTATTACTACTCACTTAACGCTATACTTATGTTTAAGTTGTGGTCGATTCGGGTTAAATAATATGATTGCTGTTAACTAAATAAAAATACGATTTCTCAATAACATTCATCAATTGAAAATTTAACTCAAACTATATTTACCAGGTCAGTTATAATGGGATCATGTCTGCAATGTGGAATGAATTTGTCCATGAACATTCTAAATCTGGTATAATATGGAAGCTTAATCCATTTAAATATATCCAGTTTAACCACAATTGTATTGTCATTATTCTATAAATTATAAATAAATTATTATACTATAAAAATCACTATAATATATTATATTTATAAATGACCATGCTTACCATTTTCATACACAGACTGTCCACCTCGTTGTTATAATACATGGCTTCGCGTAATACAATTATTTCAATACAGCCGTACTTAAGGAGAGACAACTGATCCTCTGGACAGACGTTAGCGAATCCGTTCAGATTCTTCGTGAACCGTACCGTATCACATACTAACTCTTCAATTTGACCATGGTACTTATGCATCATATCCTTAAAATTATTCACTAACACCATATTTTCTGGCAATTTATAATCAAATATTTTGGTTGCGCTCAAAAGCTCTGCTATTCTGTTGGTCTCCAAACAGTTCCAGTCGTTGCGGTTATTGAGTGGTCGCACGACTGGTACAATCGGGAGTGATTGTAATTCTGGTGTTAATTGGGTTTCATTTGTCACTTCGCTGTTGTTTTCATTAACCGATAAATTACTGTTGATTTCCCATATCTTTTGTGTAATTTCTTCGTCGCTAATGATTATTGTTTCGGTCATTATTTCGTGGCTTTCAATGGATTGCTGTGAATGTGTGGACACGTCTGAAGCCGTAGACACAGGCGATGAGACCACACTATTATATGCATTGGATTTGTGTTTATCACGAGTTTCTGCAATGAATTGTTTGCGGATTTTGTTTTCTTCATTACTTCTCACGAATTCCTTTCGTTTTAATTAAAAATATTGTTAAAAATTTAATTTTATTTAAACTAAAAAACTAATTACTCGTCTCATTCCGGCCGCCAAACACTTATTGAATCGACACATTTTACAAATTGTCCTGGTCGATTTATTTATTGTACAAATCCCACCTTTATGACATGTATATGTCTAGTAAAAATAATCATGTTTAAATAAACAGTTACATAATTAATACATGTTTGAAATACAATTCATACCTTACTTTCACGAATGGCTCTCCGAAAGAATGCCTTACATGATTCACAGGCAATTGCGGTAAAATTTTTACCTTCATTTATAATAAACAATTAAATATTGTTGTTTATATATACAGTATTATTTATATTATAAGTTATGATGTTACACGAGTTAACTTACAAAGTGTTTTATCGCCGCAAACATCACAATTTTTGATCCCTTTGTTACTCATTATAATTGACGGCAAACTTAATTAGTAAATACAAACATTTCAAAACAATAAGGTAAAAATTATGTTTGAAACCATGTTGGTAAATTACATCAATCTGCAGACTACTATCTATTATCGTGTATTGCAATTAGGATATAATGTAACAGTAATTACACAATGACATCAATTTCTAGAAAATAAAGTAAAGTGTTTAGAAAATTCACTTTTATTTGGAGACATTTTATTGATTGCTATCACAAGTGAAGGGCATATAAATTATGTTTTACAATATCATTGTAGGAGTAATTGTGTAAAAATTTTAAAGTATGTTTAGTTTATGTACATTAATTTGTTAATAGTTTAGGGTAGTTGTCAAATGTATTGACATAATACAGTAGGTGCATGTAGAATCATATACCTGTATGTACTGTACTTAAATATACTGCCATACAGTTAAAATGTATTAAAAATTTAGTATAAAATGTAATTTACTATTGATTTTACTATGTTTATTGTATTACCTAGACTTAATTAAACATAAATTGTAAAATTAATTAAAAGCAAATGAGAATATTAGAATAGTTTATTATAACCAGTTTATCACCATGTTTAAAAATTAAAATAATACAATTCTGTCAACTATGGTACATCGAATTCAGATAATGATCTTAAAAGTTGTTAATCACTAATAATAATTGTAATATACAAAGAATTACAAACACTGAGTATTGTAATTTATTAATAAATATACTAGGTTACGAATAACTTTTTATATAAAACAAATACAAAATATTTTATCCCCACAATCATTTTAAACAATGTTGTTTTAGGAAAAGAAAAAAATTATGTTTATTAAATTAATGAGCCACTAAATTATAATACTGTATATACTCTATACCATGTAATTATACAGATGTATCAAGCTCATAAATTTCCCTTGCTAATGGACCAATATATGGGGTCAAATCAGTAAAGTCCTCGCCGTTTACGTATGTCTTCTGTATTTCACTCAAAACATTTAAATCTGTCGCTATTTTCAACACATTTAATAGATATGAATGAGACTCACATTCGGACCCGTATTTCAATAGTAGATATCTTTGCAGTAAATATATATACAGTTGTTGTTCGAGTCTATCAAACATTAAAAATTTCAATTATAATTTTTAAATCATTATTAATATTCATCACATTTTTGACACTCACTTTACTGTATGTTTGTGTTTAAGATGTGGACGATTCGGGTTAAAGAGTATGATTGTTGTTAACTAGATATAAACATAACATAATTTCGAAATAACATGCAAGAATTAACTGTTATTAATTAAAATTACTAAATTTACCAGATCAGTTATAATTGAATCATCTCTGCAATTGCGAACAAATTTGTCCATGAACATTCTAAATATGGTATAAAACGGGGGCTTGATCCATTTGAACACATCTAATTTTACCACAATTGTATTATTGTTATCCTATAAATCAATAAACAAACATTGAAACATGTACATTATCTAAAAATGATCAAGCTCACCATTTTTAAACTTAAACTATCCGTATCATTGTTGTAATACATGGCTTCTCGCAATATCATCACTTCAACGCATCCATTCTTCACGAGCGACAACTGATCCTCTGGACAAATGTTAGCGAATCCGTTTAGATTCTTCGTGAACCGTACGATATCGCCGATGGACTCGTCAATATGACCATGGTACATTCGGGCCAGATCCCTAAAATGATTCACTGCCACAATATTATCGGGCATTTGAAAGTCAAATATTTTGGTTGCGCTCAACAGCTCTGCTATTCTGTTGGTCTCCAAACAGTTCCAGTCGTTTGGGTTATTGAGTGGTCGCACGACTGGTATAACCGACAGTTCCCGCGATTCTGGCACTGAATTCACTTTATTTGTCTTTTTGTTGTTATTATTTTTATTTGCCGATAAATTCATAGAAATATCCAATATTTTTTGCATCACTTCTTTGTCGCTAATGTTTATTGTTTTGGCAATTATTTCATTTATAAAATCTTCGCTTTCAATGGATTGCTGTGAATGTGTGGACACATGTGTAGCCGTAGGCACCGGCGATGAGACCACACTATTATCTCTATTGGGTTTGTGTTTCTCGCGATTTTCTGCAATCATTTGTTTACGGATTTTGTTCTCTTCAATACTCGTCACGAATTCCTGTCATTTAAAGTCAAATTCAATTAAAAATAAAATTATTATAAATATTAAAACTCATTACTCGACTCATTCCGATCGCTAAACACCTATTCAATCGACACATTTTGCACATTATCCTGGTTAATTTGTTGATTGTACACTTCCCATTGTTAATGCATGTATATGTCTATTTATTATAAGCATGGTTAAATTAAAAAATTATAAAGATATATAAATAATACCTTATTTTTACGTATGGTTCTCCGAAAGAACGCCTTGCACGATTCACAGGCATTTGCGGCAAAATTTTTACCTTAATTTTTAATTAAAAGAATATAATTAGTATTATTTGACTTATAAAATGTTACACAAGTTAACTTACAAAGTGTTTTATCGCCGCAAACATCACAAATTTTGTTCATTTTGTTGGCACTCATTATAATAAACGCAAACCTATTTATAAATAGTTAAATTTGATTAAATAGAAACAAAAATTAAAATGGTACATAAATATTGTATAATATACTTATACACTGTATGTATGCACCTATGTTTGATGTAACTTTATATAACTATTTATCTATTATATAAGCCAACAGGGAAAAAACAGTACGTGTAGTGCGTTCTCTCTCTCACACTCGCTTTGCCTCTGATCGCTGCCTACAGGCAGAGCCTTAAGCAATACGCGAGAACGCTATGGAAAAGGCCTAATGTTTGCAAAGTTGGTATGCAATTATATACCCCTTTTAATGGGCAATAAGCTAGTATATTATAAATGTAAATTTATAATAAAGTTGTGTTATATGGTGAGTTTGAAATTATGTTTGTATATTACAATAATATTGTGCTCTCTGTTATCGTGTATAGCATTTAGATTATATAATAGATTTGCAATATTTGTTAAACAATTACATCAAACAGTATTTTTATGAAATAAAATTTTCAAACTTCACTTTATTTGCAGACTTTTATTGATAATCATTACAATGAAAGGCATATGAATGATTGCTTTTTACAATTTTATTGGGAAAGTAATTGTATAAAAATATAAACTTATGATAAGTTTATTTACATTTATTTGTGTTAAGTTTATGCATAGTTGTCAAATATATTGACATGATAGATTGAATGGCACTTAAAAAAGTACAATACTATAGAGTGATGGTAATTTACTTTGGATATTATTATGTTTACCATATTACTTTAGAAATAAAATTTTAACATTTTTAAATTAAACAAACATTTAAAATAAAAGGAATTAATATTGAATTAATAAATGCAATATCATATTATTGATATACCCAGACTATAATATTATTCTAATACTGTTTTAAATGTTAACATTATGTTTAAAAATAAAAATAATTGTATTAAAGGCATGTTAAACAATGAGCATCATGTACAAATTGTAATGAATATAAAATATACTATGATATTATAAAAATGTTATTATTTTTAATATTATTTATTTTTATTTGTACTGATAATATCATCCAATAGTTTTTAAACAAAGTACTTAAACATAATAATATAATACATAATATATTACAATAAAATAAATTTTTCCGACATTTTATTGATAATCATTACGAGTGAAGGACACATGTATTCGCATACTTTCATTGGGAGAGCAATTGCATTAAAAATACAAACATATAATTAGTTTATTCAGATTTATTCAAAAGGAAATTTTTGAGTAAAAATGGCCTAGCCCATTCTAATTGGCCAGAAAACAATAAATAAAACATTTGAAACAATTTTTTATTTCAAATATTATTCGGCATCGAATGTTTAGTCCACTGTTCAAACTGCACCTTGATCAATATTGTAAACCTCCCTGGTCAATGGTCCACAATATGGGATCAATTCTTTGAATTCTTCGTGCTTTGCGTACGTCCTAATCATTTCAGTCAAAGCATTCAAATCTGTGGACATTTTCAACACATTTAATAGATATGAATGCGACTCACATTCGGACCCGTATTTCAATAGTAGATATCTTTGCAGTAAATATATATACAGTTGTTGTTCGAGTCTAACAAACATCGGGGTAAATGTGATTATATTGATAATTGCATTTTGAACACTTACTTAACAATATGCTTGTGTTTAAGTTGTGGACATTTAGGGTCAAAGAGAATAATTGCTGTTAACTAAATACAAAATAAATTACAGTGATTAACATTTAATATTATATTAAATTCAATCTAAATTTACCAGGTCTGTTACATGAGGATCATGTTTGCAATGTAGAATAAATTTGTCTATAAACATTCTATATGTGGAATAATATGGGACTTTTATCAATTTAAACACATCCAATTTCACTGCCAGCTTGTTATCATTATTCTATGAATTAAAAAAACATAATTAAAAAATATGTCCAATGATCCAATAAATGAGCAAGCTCACAATTTTGAGATATAAACTATCAACATCATTGTCAAAATAGATGGCTTCGCGTAATAAACATATTTCAACGCATTTATTCTTCACGAGCGACAACTGATCCGCGGAACAGATGTTAGCGAATCCGTTCAGATTCTTTGTGAACCGAACCAAATCTTTAATGTCACGATCCATCTGATCATGGTACTTTATTATCATGTCACTAAAATCATTGGCTGTTATAGTATTTTTAGGTAATTCGTAGTCAAATATTTTGGTTGCGCTCAACAGCTCTGCTATTCTGTTGGTCTCCAAACAGTTCCAGTCGTTGCGGTTATCGAGTGGTCTAATGATGGGTATAATCGGCAGTGACTGTACTTTTGGTGTTAATTGTACTTTATTTGTCTCTTCGCTGCAATTGTTTTCATTGACCGATAAATTGATCTCAATTTCCAGTATCTGTTGCGACAGCTCTTCGTCGCTAATGTTTACTGTTTTGTCAATTAATTCATTCAAAAAGTCTTTGCCTTCAATGGATTGCTGTGAATGTGTGGACACGTCTGAAGCCGAAGACACCGGCGATGAGATCACACTATTATGTGCATTGGATTTACGTTTCTCGCGATTTTCTGCAATCAATTGCTTATGGATTTTGTTTTCTTCATTACTTCTCACAAATTCCTTTCGGTTTAGAACAAAATGAGTTTAATTTTAATTACAATATAATATTAGATTAATTATAGATAATATAAGATTAATTACTCGTCTCATTCCGACAGCAATACACTTATTCAATCGACATGTTTTGCAAAGTTTCCTGGTGGATTTGTCTATAACACACTGGCCATTTGATGGACATATAAATGTCTATAAAATATGATCATGCCTAAATAAATAACAGTTATAATTATTTGAAATACAATTCATACCTTATTATCACGAATAGCTCTCCGGAAGAATGCTTTGCACGATTCACAGGCATTTGCGGCAAAATTTCTACCTTCATTTATAATTCAAATTAATATTTATAATTTATTTTGTATTATTTGAGTTATTAAACAAAATGTTACACGAGTTAACTTACAAAGTGTTTTATCGCCACAAATATCGCAAATCCCATTCCCTTTATACCGACTCATTATAATTATCGTAAATCCAATTAATTTTAAATAATTCAATTAATATAACAATTTATTAAATCAAAACATTAAAGCAATATTAAAACTAGTTTACAACCATGTTTGTAAATTCTGATATTATATGTACTGTAATAATCTTTTAGATAATGCTATCAAATATACAATATAATATTAGAGTATTTCTAACTTTTAAAAATAAAATGCACTTTCTGTTTGCATTACAGTGAAGGGCATATGAATTACCAATAATTTACCATCTTTTATCATTTCATTTGTGGATTAATTGTTTAGACAAATACAAACTTATAATTAGTTTATTTACATTAAATTGTAAGTTGTTTTCCAAGTTATAAAATGTAATTACATTTATGTTTCGTACATTTACTCTTACAATAAATATTTATAAAAGGTAAACCATTAACTTGGTAAAACATTAATGATGTTTACAGATTCTGGCTTATATTAATTATCAGGATAAATATCAATAAGATAATTTATATCATATTAAATACATATGTGTGAATCTGATTAGTAAGTGGTTCACAGCTATGACAGAAATACAATATTTTTAAAAATGTGGACAATAGACATTGAGGTGTTTAACAACAATAATGAGAATCAATAACAATAATGACAAGAGCAAGGGAACATGTTCGTAATATGTAATTTATTGTAAATACTGAGTGAACCAAAGTTTCACTTTACATGATTTTTATTTTAAAAAGTAAAACATTTTATTGGTGTGATATTCACGCAAATTATGTAACTGGATCAATTTCGTAAAGTTCCCTTGCTAATGGACCACAATATGGAATCAATTTATTAAACTCTTCACTCTTTGTATATGTTTTTCGCATTTCATTCAAAGCATTCAAATCTGTGGACATATTTAATAAGTTTAATAGATATGAATGAGACTCACATTCGGACCCGTATTTCAATAGTAGATATCTTTGCAGTAAATATATATACAGTTGTTGTTCGAGTCTAACAAACAGTTTAAAAATTTAAATTATTAAGTCATTATTAAAATTCATTACATTTTTGACACTCACTTTACTGTATGCTTGTGTTTAAGATGCGGACGATTCGGGTTAAAGAGTATTATTGCTGTTAACTATAAATAATAAAATAATTGTTAATGAATATAGAAAATTTATCAGTAAAAATAAAAATAAGCCTACCAGGTCATTTACAAAAGTATCATGTTTGCAATAAGGAATAAATTTATTTATGAACATTCTTAATCTGGGATAATATGGGACATTTATCAATTTAAACACATCCATTTTCACAACAAGTTGTTTCCCATTATTCTATAAATAATATACACAATTAAAAACAAATATCAAAACTAGTAATAATAAATGAGCAAGCTCACCATTTTTACGCATAGACAGTCCACTTCGTTATTGTAATGCATGGCTTCCCTTAACAAAAAGATTTCATGGCAGCCATTCTTCACGAGCGACAACTGGTCGTCGGTGCAGATGTTAGCGAATCCGTGCAGACTCTTCGTGAACCGTACGATATCATTGATAAACAGCTCTAATTGACCATGGTACTTATGGAACATATCCTTAAAATCATTGACTGTTACAATATTTTCAGCAAAATTGTGGTCAAATATTTTGGTTGCGCTCAACAGCTCTGCTATTCTGTTGGTCTCCAAACAGTTCCAGTCGTTTGGGTTATGAAGTGGTCTAATGATAGGTATGACCACCGGTTTCATCGGTTCTGGAGCTGAATTCACTTCAATTATCTCTTTGTTGGTCTCATTTACCGATAAATTGATTTCAATTTCCAGTATCTGTTGTGTCAGCTCTTCGTCGCTAATGTTCACTGTTTTGTCAATTATTTCATTCAAAAAGTTTTCGCATTCATTGAAATGGTGTGAATGTGTGGACACGTGTGAAGTGGACGACACCAGCGATGAGACTAAACTGTTATCTCCATTGAGATTGTTTTGTAAGCAATTCTCTGCAATCAATTGTCGTCTCATTTTATTTTCTTCAGTACTTGTCATGAATTCCTTAAATTTCAATTCAAATTCAGTTAAAATTTTAGACTACAAAAAAACTAATTACTCGTCTCATTCCAATTGCAATACACTTATTGAATCGACACATTTTGCAAACTGTCCTGGTCGATTTGGTAACTTCACATTTTACACTGGATCTGCATTTATATGTCTATTAATTATAACCATGATTAAAGCAATAATTACCATAACTTAATTGAATTTTAATAATATTAATACCTTATTGTCACGAATGGCTCTCCGGAAGAATATCTTACATGATTCACAGATATTTATCATAAAATAATTGCCTTTAATTTATAATTAAAAACAAATAAAATAATATACTGTACATAAAAATTGTATACTTTATATATTATGTATTATTTCTATAGTAAAACATTACACGAGTTAACTTACAACGAGTTTTATCGCCGCAAACATCACAAATTCTGTTCCCTTTGTTGGCACTCATTATAATTAATGCCAAATTAAATTAATTGTGAATAGTGTAAAAAATCAATTGTAACAGATATAATAATATTGTTTTAATAACTAGATTAAAATCATGTGTGAAAATTACAATTCAATCTGTTATTGCAAATGGCATTTATTTCATACTTTACATAATTTGTCAAAAATAATTTAAATCAACACTTAATTAGAAAATAATTTTTTAAAATACACTTTTTAGACATTTTATTGAATGCACTTACAGTGAAGGGCATAACGCTTATCATGTTTTACAAAGATTAGTTTATTTACGACATAAGGGCTATACCAGTGATAATGTATATTTATAAATTATGTATATTCATTAAGGTCAAAAATCTCCCTGGTCAATTGACCACAATATGGGATAACTTCCCTAAACACTTCGTCTCGACAATAGGTTCTCTGCATTCCACCCAAAGCGATCACATCTGTCGACATTTGTAACACATTTAATAGATATGAATGAGACTCACATTCGGACCCGTATTTCAATAGTAGATATCTTTGTAGTAAATATATATACAGTTGTTGTTCGAGTCTAACAATACAGAGCATAAGTTATTTTTAATTATTATTTGATTAATATTAATAAAATTTAACATTATTGCCACTTACTTAACAATATCCCTGTGTTTAAGATGTGGACGATTTGGGTTAAAAAGTATAATCGCAGTTAACTAGTTCAAACGTAATTGTAAGAAATTAATTATTTAATTATTATCATTTTTAAGTTATAATTTGTAAGTCGAATAAATGTACCAGATCAACTATAATCGGATCTTGTTTGCAAAGGGGAACAAATTTGTCCATGAACAATTTAAACCTGGGATAATAAGCAACCTTGTCTAATTTAAATATATCAGACGTGTAGACAATTGTATTTTGTGTATCCTATACGAATAAAATATTTAATTAGAATCTTAAGCACATTATGTTTAAAATATAAATTATATTATCACTTTAAATAACAGCTACTAGGTAACCAGGTATATTATCTAGATACTACTGTATATTATTTACATATGAGTTGACTAACCATTTTCAACAAATACGTGTCCACCTCGTTGTTATAATACACGGCTTCGCGTAATAAAACCACATCAATGCCACCGCTCTTGAGTAGAGACAACTGATCGTCGGAACAGATGGTCGCGAATCCGTTCAGATTCTTCGAGAACCGCACGATATCTGAGAGAAAGTCTTCAAATCGATTGTTATAATTGCGAACCATTTCGTGGAAGTGATTCACAGACACTGTATTTGAGGGCAAATTGTAGTCAAATATTTTGGTTGCGCTCAACAGCTCTGCTATTCTGTTGGTCTCCAAACAGTTCCAGTCGTTGTGGTTATCGAGTGGTCTAATGACAGGCGTTATAATCAGTTCCTGTGATTCTTGTACTGAATTGATCTCAATTTCCGTTATCTGTTGTGTCATCTCTTCAGCGCTAATACCTATTGTTTTGTCAATTATTTCACTCAAAAAGTCTTGGCTTTCAATGGAATTGTGTGAATGTGTGGACACATCCGCAGCCAAAAATACCGGCGATGAGACCACACTATTATCTCCGCTGATATAATGTCTTAAGCGATTCAATTCAATGTTTTGACGCCTGATTTGATTTTCATTATTACTTCTCACAAATTCCTTATAAATAAACATTTAATTTAATATTAAGTTTTCATTAATTAATATATTAATATTGATATCAATAATTATAAAATCTATTACTGGTCTCATTCCGACAGCGAAACACTTGTTTAATCGGCAGAGTCGACAACTGGTCCTGGTCACTTTGTTCACCACACATTTATTAACAGATGGACATGTGTATTTCTGCAATATAACCATCATTAATCATAGCAAGTATCTCAAGTATTAGTTTTAATAATTTTGATTTACAATACAATAATTGTTAATTAATTATATATTAATTATTAATACCTTATTTAGACGAATGGCTCTCCGAAAGAAGGCTTTACAGCTTTCGCAGACATTGGCCGCGAAATTCTTGCCTTAAATTATAAGTACATTAATTATAATTAATAAATGTTTATAAAATTATGTTATTTTTGTAATGGTTAAATAAGTTAACTTACAAAGTGCTTTGTCGCCGCAAACATCACAATTCATATTACTTTTATTGACACTCATAATGAAGGTTAAAATAAGTTATATTAATAATCGATTTTTAACTAGCAATTTATTAATTAAAAAATTAAAACTGGTTATAATCCTTATAATATTTTGTAATTTATGAAATTTATCACAGCATAACAATCGTATAATTATTTGATAATTAATTAATTATATAATTTTTAAACCAAGTTTAACAAATCAAATTTTCTTTACAAAACATTGAGGTTTTTTCTGAATTATTGTTTAGTTCCGACATTTAATTGTAATTATAACCAAAGGTATAATAATTAATATGTTATTACGCTTTTATTAACAAGTTCTAATCTTTATAATATTTATAGATTAGACAATAGCCTTCATTATCATTATATGTGTAATTCAATTATTGTTAGACAATTATAACAAATTCACTAAATAATAATAATTATCAATTCACTGTTTTGTTCAGTCATTTTATTGATTGCCATTTTAGCAATTTATACAAAGATTTATCATGTTTTTAGTTTCATTACCATGCACATGTAATTATAACTAAATGTATGTTTAAAATAAATTGTTTACAATACTGTAATGTTATCAAATTTAATGATATAAATTTTTATATGTCTCATCAATTTAGTTTATTGATTGAAATGTTTATTATAAATGGATGTAGAATTAATTGGGAAATTAACTTTAAACAGCTAAATAAAAGATCTTTTAAATTACATTTAATTAAACTAGGAAAAATATTAAAAAGTTTAATTATTACATTTAAATGTCAATCATTTTTATTTAAATGTCAAATTAAATATTCTTACATTTATTCTTTCATTAATTATTCATATATGACATTTAAACTTTGTATTTGTATTTAAATAGACAATCAATCAATGTAAAAATATTTGAATGCAAATATTAAATATTTTTGCATACATTGTATAAGATAAATCCGTTGTATAAACACCAAATGTGTAATGTTTAATATTGCTTTGTATTTGTAAAATTAATTAAATGCTAATCGTTAAAAATAATATACGGTATAAGATTTTACATCTAGCAAAATCAAATCAAAATTGATTAAAATTAACACATATTGAAAACATTAATCACAATGAATACAAATAGTGGATCCGAACGAATAATAATGTATTGCAAACTCTCAGGACATGTATATTTCGGTCGCAGTGTTAACGTTGGGACACATATTGTGACAAAAATGATACAAATCGTGTTAAACATAGCATTTGCGGCCGTAATATTGTACCAGGGTTTTAATGACATTCAAGACGCGATCGCAAACTTCATTATCAATAACTCAAAGGCAAAACTCGTAAACATTTTGCTAATTATGGCAAACATTGGATTCTCTATACAAACACTGATTGCCTGTATATTCATATGGATTAATGAGAAAACTATTCTCAATTTATTTATGGCACCAGAATATCAATGTATTTCCACTAAAACTAAACAAACAATTAGTTTATACATATGTTTCGCCACATTATTTACTTCACTGCTCACTGAACTAATTTTTATAACATTAAATTTATATTTTCACTTATCTAAAATGACATTTGACTATTATACGTTTGTTATAGAGCCAATAATTTGGATATTAGAGTTCAACACACAATTAATTCCTGTTTTATTAATCGCTTATAAATGTTGTTTAGTTTTACAAAAACTTAAATTCATTACAATTGGGATTAAAAGCAATCGTATTAGTAGTATATATAATCGGGTTATTACATTAAATATATTAATTAAACAGTTTGATAGAATATTCTCACCTTATATCATGATGGTGTTTATAATATATGGTATAAGATTTGTAGCATATTTTACAACACTATTTATTATACCAAAAGAGATGATGTATTATAATATTAGTTTACTAATTGAATGTTTAGTTATGTTTATTAGTATTACAATAGTCTGCAATATAATTCCCAATTCATATAATAATTTCTTACATGAATTGCAGGTACTTTACGCTAAATATAATAATCAAATGATAGAAAATACAAATTATTTATTATTGTTAAAAGAATTAAAAAGTGAATTCTATTTAACGGTTTATGGTTTGTATAAAATTGATTTCAAAACATTGATCTCATGTTTGTCTTTAATTCTCACGTATTCTGTAATTTTAATTCAAACTAATTTATAATTTTTAAACCTAATAAACATTACATTAAATATCTGGTATATTATATTGTTAAATGTGACATTTTAAATTGCCAAGTTAAATATAAAGCTTTACATAATTTGTATAGATGGCAAATAGAACGAGACACTTTACATCGAAATATACTTATTATTTTTTATTAATGTAAATGTAATTGTGAATTACAATATGTACAATAATTAGTTATAATAAAGTTGCTAAGTATGTGAATTAAGTTCATAAATCTCCCTGGTCAATGCACCACAATATGGTACCAGTTCTCTAAATATATCACCCTGGCAATATCTCTTTTGCATATCCGATAAAGCATTCAAATCTGTGGACATATTTAACACGTTCAATAAATATGAATGAGACTCACATTCCGACCCGTATTTCAATAGTAGATATCTTTGCAGTAAATATATATACAGTTGTTGTTCGAGTCTAACAAAACATGGTATAAATTATTGTCAATTAACTTCAAATGAATTTTTTAAATAATATTGAAATTTACTTCACGTTATCCTTATGTTTAAGATGTGGTCGATTGGGGTTAAAGAGTACGATCGCTGTTAACTAAATGTTCAATGAAAAGAACATACATGTAATTTACATTATTTAAATGTTAATAATTTAAATCTGTAATATGCTTTTAAGTTAATCGTACCAGATCAGCAATAATCGGATCATGTTTGCAATGTGGCACAAATTTGTCAATAAATAATCTAAACCTGGGATAATAAGCAACTTTCTCTAAATTAAAGGCTTCAGGTTTGAATTGTATTGAATTTTGATCATCCTATCAATGAATACAATAATAAGGTAAAAGTCAATATAATTAATGCATTTTGGTAATTGCAACATTAATTTACTAACCATTCTCATTAAAAACATGTCCACCTCGTGGTTATAATAGACGGCTTCGCGCAATATAACGACATCAATGCATCCACTCTTGAGAAGTGAGATCTGATCGTCGGAACAGATGGTCGCGAATCCGTTCAGATTCTTCGAGAACCGCACGATATCCGCGAGAAGTGTATCGAATCTGACACTATATATGGGAACCATTTCGTGGAAGTGATTCACAGACACTGTATTTGAGGGCAATTCGTAGTCAAATATTTTGGTTGCGCTCAACAGCTCTGCTATTCTGTTGGTCTCCAAACAGTTCCAGTCGTTGTGGTTATCGAGTGATCGCATGACAGGCGTTATCATCAGTTCCTGGGGTACTTGTTTTACATCAATTGTATTTACATTGTTTTCATTTAACGATAAATTTATGTCAATTTCCGATATCTGTTGTGTTAGCTCTTCGTCGCTAATGTTTAGCGTTTTAGCAATTAATTGATTCAAAAATTCTTGTCGTTCAATGGATTGCTGTGAATGTGTGGACACGTCTGAAGCCGAAGACACCGGCGATGAGTCCACACTATTATCTCTATTAAAAATATTTCTCAAACGATTCAATTCAATCAATTGTCGTCTCATTTTATTTTCTTCATTACTTCTCACGAATTCCTATGAAATAAATTTAAAAACAGTTTTAATTATTTTATATTTTAATTAATTAACTATAAAACTAATTACTGGTCTCATTCCGGCCTCAAAGCACTTGGTCAATCGGCAAAATCTGCAAATAGTCCTGGTCAATTTGTTTACAGTGCATTTACCAGTAGATGGGCATGGTGCATATGTCTACAATTAAATAAACATGATTAATAATAGCAAGTATTACAGTATAACTAATTTTTAATTTACAATATTATTATTTATACCTTATTTAGACGAATGGCTCTCCGGAAGAATGCTTTACAGCTTTCGCAGACATTTGCCGTGAAGTTTCGACCTTAAATTATATGTAAAAAATTAGATTAATAAACTTTAATAAAAATTTATTGTTTTTAAAAATTTATATTTTGAATTACAAAGTGTTTTATCGCCGCAAACATCGCAATCCTTGTTTCCTTTGTATCGACTCATTATATTAAAAACCACAATAACTAATAATAATATTTAAAGTAGTAATTAATTAATTAAACAAATTACATATTATAGTAAATTATGCCATAGTATTCGTTATTGTGCAAAACTATAACACAGTTAACCAATAGTTATGAAACAAGTATAACAAATCTAACAAACATTAATTACATTATGAATAAGATTTTACACAATTTACTGTTTTCTTCAGACATTTTATTGATTGCAATTACAGTGAATGTCATAAGAATTATCATGTTTTTATATGTAGTTTCATTAAACAGTACATGTAATTATGCACTAAATGTTGATTACATTTTACAGTTGATTAGATTATTTACATCAAGTATATTTATGATAAAACATAAATATATAGATAGATCATTTAAAGTTTAAATATGGTTTAAATTTTAAGTCATATATAAAGTTTATGTAACCATTATGTTCTCTTTGAATGTAGGAACATTTGGCATATAAGTTTATTATGTAGATTTAAAACTAATTTAGTTAATTTTTACGATTTTAATATTTATTATTTAATTATAAACAAGGGTCAATGTTGTAAATCTCCCTGGTCAATGGACCACAAGATGGGATCAATTCTTTGTATTCTTCGCTCTTCGCGTACTTCATCTGCATTTCACTCAAAGCATTCAAATCTGTGGACATTTTCAACACATTTAATAGATATGAATGAGACTCACATTCGGACCCGTATTTCAATAGTAGATATCTTTGCAGTAAATATATATAAAGTTGTTGTTCGAGTCTAATAATACATGGTATAAATTAGTGTTAATTAAATATCAATATTTCCAATCATTAATTTATTAACACTCACTTTACTGTATGCTTGTGTTTAAGATGTGGACGATTTGGGTTATAGAGCAATATCGCGGTGAACTAAAAATGAAATAAAATAAACAATGTAAAATTTTTAAAGTTTTTTAATTTAAATAAAATGGAAATTAATTGTACCAGATCAACTATAAGAGAGTCGTGTTTGCAAAGCGACATAAACTTATCGATATACAATCTAATTGTGGGATAATATTGGGATAAACAATTGGGAAAATCCAATTGAAACACATCTAGTTTGACAACAATTGTATTGTCGTTATCCTATTTTAAAATTAAAAAAACCAACAAATTAGTTATATTACATTAACAATTACACTAAAACATGATCACAATTGGGTGCCAATACAACCATATGCTCACCACTTTCATGAAAAGGCTATCAAAATCGTTGTCGTAATGCATTGTTTCGCGTAATAAAAGCATTTCAAGACAACCACTCTTGAGTAGAGACAACTGATCGTCGGAACAGATGGTCGCGAATCCGTTCAGATTCTTGCAAAACCGTACGATATCTGTGAAAAAGTTTTCCCGCTTTCCATTGTATTTACGGATCATATCCTTCAAGTCATTCACTGTCTCTATATTTTGGGACATATTTTGGTCAAATATTTTGGTTGCGCTCAACAGCTCTGCTATTCTGTTGGTCTCCAAACAGTTCCAGTCGTTTGGGTTATGAAGTGGTCTAATGACAGGAATGATAGCCAATTCCGGCGCCGATTGTATTTCATTTGTCTCTTCATTGGCATTGATTTCATTAACTGATAAATTGATCTCAATTTCCAGTATCTGTTGTGTCAGCTCTTCGTCACTAATATTCACTGTTTTATCAATCAATTCGTTCAAAAAAATTTCACATTCATTGAAATTGTGTGAATGTGTGGACACGTCTGAAGCCGTAGACACCGGCGATGAGACCACACTTTTATCTCTATTGTGTTTGTTCTCATCTAATGTTTGCTTCATTTTGTTTTCATTATTACTTTTTATAAATTCCTTTCGTATGAATTAAAAATTCAGTTAAAGTTACTTTTATTTGAAAATAAAACATTTTTAAAAAATAAATACCCGTCTCATTCCGGCAGAGAAACATTTATTCAACCTGCACAATTTACATAATGTCCTGGTTATTATATTAACAACACACATGCCATTAGATGGGCATGGGAATTGCTATGAAATATAAACATGAGTAAATAAATATTAATTTTATTGTTTGCAACACTATTCATACCTTATTTAGACGAATGGCTCTCCGAAAGAATCCTTTACACGATTCGCAGGCATTCGCTGAAAAATTTCTACCTTTAATTATGATTAAAATAAACAAATAAAAATTTAGACAAATTTTATTAAATATATTAGTTGTAATACAATAACATAAAAGGTGCATAAATTAACTTACAAAATGCTTTATCTCCACATATATCGCAAATCCCATTCCCTTTGTATCGACTCATTATAATTAACACCAAATAAATTAACAATTAATTATAAATTTTAAAAACAAGAATGTTTATATTTATATCTAGTTTAAACCTTAGCCATGTTGAAAATTATGATATAATCTTTATTATAGTGAGAGATACTTAAATATTTTATTTGTTGATAAAGTAATAGAGTTGTTGCTAAATAATGATAACTTTCAAGTGTTAAAAATCAATTAGTTATCACATAAATTATTTTACTTATTATTAAAAACATTTTACAAATATTTTATTGATTGCCATCACATAAGTGAAGGACTTTTTGTAATTAATTACAATTAAGTAATCAATTACTAATAATTATATTATCTTACAGTTTAAGTTTGAGTTGATGTAAATTAAATAACACAAAAATATAAACGTATAATTAGTTTATTTACAATAATTTGCAATAAGTTTGAGGAAAATTATCAATTGTATTGACACAAAGGTTTTAGTAATAAGTTATTACTAATAACACAAATGTTTATTTCATTGATTATTTAATTATGTACATGTGTCAAACTCGTAAATCTCCCTGGTCAATGGACCACATGATGGGATCAGATCTTTGAATTCTTCGCCCTTTGTGTACGTCCTCTGCATTTCACTCAAAGCATTCAAATCTGTGGACATTTTCAACACATTTAATAGATATGAATGAGACTCACATTCGGACCCGTATTTCAATAGTAGATATCTTTGCAGTAAATATATATATAGTTGTTGTTCGAGTCTAATAAACACCATGGTAAAAATTAAATTAAATACATTAGTAAATTATATTATTGTTTTATACAACAACATTATTATACTGTTTATTGTATAACTAATATTTAATAGTAATCAATGATTAGCACTCACTTAACATTATGCCGATGTTTAAGATGCGGCAGATTTGGGTTAAATAGTAATATCGCGGTGAACTATAAATAATACAAAATAAACAATGTAGAAAATTATAATTTACCTAAGTTAAAATTAATTGTACCAGATCAACTATAAGTGGATCGTGTTTGCAATTCGGAACAAAATTATTGATAAATAATCTAGCTCTGGGATAATATTGGGATAAACTCTCCAATTGAAACACATCTAATTTGATAGCAATTGTATTGTCATTATCCTATTTGCAAAATGAAAAACAAATAGTTATATTACAATAAAATATAATCATAATTGTGTGTTAATATGACCATGCTCACCACTTTAATGAAAAATCTATCCAAATCGTTGTTATAATACATGGCTTCGCGCAGTAAAAGCATATCAAGACAACCACTCTTGAGTAGAACCCACTGATCATCGGAACAGATCCGAGTGAATCCCATCAAACCTTTTGAAAACTGTACGGTATCTGTGATAAAGTTTTCCAGTTTTATATTGTAATTACGGACAGTATCTTTGAAATTATTCAATGAAATAATATTTTTGGACAATTTATAGTCAAATATTTTGGTTGCGCTCAACAGCTCTGCTATTCTGTTGGTCTCCAAACAGTTCCAATCGTTGCGGTTATTGAGTGGTCTAATGATAGGCATAATCGCCAGTTTCTGAGATTCTGGTGACGATTGGATTTGATTTGTTACATAACTTTTATTATTTTCATTTACCGATAATTTAATATCAATTTCCAGTATCTGTTGTGACAGCTCTTCGTCACTAATGGTAAGCGTTTTGTCAATTAATTCATTTAAGAAATCCTGATCTTCGGGTAAAAAGGGTTTTTCTGAATGTGTGGACACGTCTGAAGCCGAAGACACCGGCGATGAGACAACACTATTATCTTCATTGTGCTTATCGTTCAAACATTTATTTTTATTAATTATTTTCTTTATTTTGTTGTCATTAATATTCACGAATTCCTATCAGAAAATACAATTTAAATTATATTCAAATTAAATTCCAATATAAAAATTCTAAATAAATACCCTTTTCATTCCGGCGTCGAAACACTTATTCAACCTGCACATTTTACATATTGTCCTGGTGTCTTTATTTACAACACACTGGCCATTAGATGGGCATTGATAGTGCTATAAAATATAAACATATACATACATTGCATAAATAATTTTTAAAAAACAAAGTGTGTTCATTGATACATGTAGGCAGGAATTTTAATTTGGTTGGCATTTGAACAGCCCTTGTAACTTATCTTAATAGAATTAGGTTTATTAAAACAATAATTGATTATATTTTTGTATTATTGTTTTCAATACAATTCATACCTTATTTTTATAAATAGCTCTCCTAAAGAAACTCTTACACGATTCGCAGGCATTTGCTGAAAAATTTTTGCCTATTGTTGTAATTAAAATTAATAAATTCATTAATATTGTCATCAAATTTGCATAGATGGAATCTAATGTTTGTAATATAATAACATAATAATACAATAGCATAAATAGTCACATGAGTTAACTTACAAAATGTTTTATCGCCACAAATATCGCAAATCCCGTTCCCTCTGTATCGACCCATTATAATTAACACCAATTTAATTGCCTGGTAAATATAATTCTAATATACACAATCAATGTTTAATAACGTCAAATATAAGTTTAAACATCAACCATGTTGGAAATGATGAAATACTCTTTTCAATTGTGAATAAAACTAAACTATTTGATAATTATATATTACTACTGTTGTTGCTAAACAATTATACATAAACTAAAAGTACTATTAAATCAATAAACATCAATTATTTTTCACAAACATTTTATACACTACCATCACATCAGTGAAGGACATATCAATTATACATTTAATATCTTAATGATTAAGACTTTATGTTGCAGATGGAGTGGAAGTAAATAATTTAACACATAATATAAACGTATTTTAAAGCAATTTATTTAATATTTACATTAATTTTTATGTTTTATTTGCGGAAAGTTATCAAATGTATTGACAATGTTTGACAATGGTAATAACATTATGTTATGTCAATTTGACAGACGTTTTATACAACTGTGATATATTTATTGTTTAATTAAGCACAAGTATCAAGCTCATAAATCTCTGTTGTCAATGGACCACAATATGGGATCAATTCTTTGAATTCTTCGTCCTTTGCGTAAATCAATTGCATTTCACTCAAAGCATTCAAATCTGTGGACATTTTTAGCAGATTTATTAGATATGAATGAGACTCACATTCCGATCCGTATTTCAATAGTAGATATCTTTGCAGTAAATATATATACAGTTGTTGTTCGAGTCTAACAAACAATTCAATAAACGTATTTTAATCACTAAATTACCTCATTTAATATGAATACTCACTTAACACTTTGTTTGTGTTTAAGATTTGGACGATCAGAGTTAAAAAGTATAATTGCTGTTAACTAGAAATAAAACTCATTATTAAATCTATATAAATCACATACAAATAAAAAATTAATTGTACCAAGTCAGCTATAAGTGGATCATGTTTGCAATAAGGCACAAATCTTTCCATAAACAATTTATATCTGGGATAATATGATGATATTTTATCTATTTTAAACACATCCAGTTTAACTGCCATTGTGTTTTCATCATCCTATTTACATAATATGGTAAAATAAATATTACACTTAGGTTACTATAATATTAATACATAATTGTTTTCAATATGACCATGTTTACCCCTTTCATGAAAAAACTATCCAGGTTGTTGTTATAATACAGGGCTTCACGTAATAAAAGCATTTCAATGCAACCACTCTTGAGTAGAACCAACTGATCGTCGGAACAGATGTGAGTGAATCCGTTCAGACTCTTCGTGAACCGTACGATATCTGTGAGAATGGCCTCCAGTTTTGTATTGCAATTACGGACCATATCTTTGAAACTATTAACTCGTGTAATATTTTTAGGAGACTTTTGGTCAAATATTTTGGTTGCGCTCAACAGCTCTGCTATTCTGTTGGTCTCCAAACAGTTCCAGTCGTTGTGGTTATTGAGTGGTCTAATGATAGGCATAATCGCCAGTCGACGAGATTCTGGTGTCGTTTGTATTTCATTATTATTTTCATTTACCGATAAATTGATAACAATTTCTGATATCTGATGCGACAGCTCTTCGTCACTAATGGTAAGCGTTTTGTCAATTAATACATCCAAAAAGTCCTGATCTTCGGGTAAAAAGTGTTGGTTTGGATGTGTGGACACGTCTGAGAGCAAAGGCATTGGCGATGAGACAACACTACTGTTTTCATTTGTCTTATGGTTCAAACATTTATTTTCATTTATTTTTCTCTTTGCTTTGTTTTCATTAATATTTATACATTCCTTTAGTATTGATTAAAAAACAATTAAAATTAAGTATAAATTAATTTCCAATATTAAAATTAAAAATATATACCCGTCTCATTCCGGCGTCGAAACACTTATTCAACCTGCATAATTTGCACATTATCCTGGTTGTTTTGTTTACAACACACTGGCCATTATATATGCATATAAATTGCTATGAAATATATTTATTGTCAATTTAATAACTGTTTGCAATAAATCTCATACTTTATTTAGACGAATGGCTCTCCGAAAGAATCCTTTACACGATTCGCAGGCATTAGCCGTAAAATTTCTGCCTATTATTGATTAAAATTAATTAAATTTACGTAAATAGAATCTAATATTTGTAATACAATAAAATAAATAATCACTTGAGTTAACTTACAAAATGTTTTATCGCCACAAATATCACAAATCCTTTCCCCTCTGTATCGGCTCATTATAATTAATGCCAAATTAATTAATTATTAATTATAAATTTAATATACTGTACACAATAAATTCTTATTAACATTCAGTTTAAACCTCAACCATGTTGTAAATTATTAAATACTATTTTCTGTCGTAAAAGATACTAAACTAGTTTATCATTATATAAAGTTGTTGCTAAATATCAGTGAAGGACATATCAATTATAATCAGGAGTACACAAAGTTACAAAATGAATATACTGTACATCAAAATGCATTATTAGCACATTACTGGCCCGCATGCGATCTCATGGTTATAATCAATTTTCAAGTTTTAGTTAAAGTAAATAATTGTACACAAAATAAATTTATTAATGAGTGATTATTTTATTTACAGTAATTTCCGGTGAGTTTAGAGCATGTTATCAAAAGTGTTAACATAATTGTTTTATAATCACTGATGAAACAAGTGATTATTTAATTAAGCACAAGTATCAAGCTCATAAATCTCTGTTGTTAATGGACCACAATATGGGATCAATTCTTTAAATTCTTCGTCCTTTGCGTAAATCATTTGCATTTCACTCAAAGCATTCAAATCTGTGGACATATTTAGCAGATTTAATAGATATGAATGAGACTCACATTCGGACCCGTATTTCAATAGTAGATATCTTTGCAGTAAATATATATACAGTTGTTGTTCGAGTCTAATAAACACCATGGTAAAAATTATGTAATTTATATAGTAATAATTGTTTGGTAATCACTGAATTATATGATTAATTAATTATATCATTTAATACTCACTTAACACATTGTTTGTGTTTAAGGTTTGGACGTTTAGAATTAAAAAGTACGATTGCGGTTAACTAGAAATAATGTCCAGAAATAAATTATTAATTCAATGTGAAGCACATTCAAATAAAATTAATTGTACCAGGTCAGCTATAAGTGGATCATGTTTGCAATAAGGAACAAATTTCTCCATAAACAATCTATATGTGGGATAATACGATGGTATATTTTCAAATTGAAACACATCCAGTTTGACAGCCATTGTGTTTGCATTATCCTATTTACATAATAGGGTAAAATAAATAATAGTATACACAGAATATATTACCGGTATATTATCATTATATGACCATGCTTACTAGTCTCATAAAAAAGCTATCCGAGTTGTCATTATAATACATGGCTTCGCGCAGTAAAACCATATCAATGCAACCACTCTTAAGTAGAACCCACTGATCATCGGAACAAATGCGAGTGAATCCGTTCAGACTCTTCGTGAACCGCACGATATCTACGATAAAGTCCTCGAGTTTTGTATTGTAATTAAGGATCATATCTTTGAAAGTATTGACTCGTATAATATTTGTGGACAACGTTTGGTCAAATATTTTGGTTGCGCTCAACAGCTCTGCTATTCTGTTGGTCTCCAAACAGTTCCAGTCGTTGCGGTTATCAATCGGTCGAACGACTGGCATAACTGACAATTCCCGCAATTCTGACGTTAAAATAGCTTCAGTTATCTCATCGTTGGTCTCATTCACCGGTAAATTGATCTCAATTTCCGATATCTGTTGTGACAACTCTTCGTCACTAATAGTAAGCGTTTTGTCAATCAATTCATTTAAAAAGTCTTTGCCTTCAATTGGTTGTTGTAAATGTGTGGACACGTCTGAAGCCGTAGACACCGGCGATGAAACTACACTATTATCTTCATTATAACTGTTTTCATTCAAACATTTATTTTTATTAATTTTTCTCTTCGTTTTGTTTTCTTCATTACTTCTTATTAATTCCTTTTATATTAATTAAAATATAGTTAAAATTATTTAAATTAAACCCCAAAATAAACATTTTAATTAAATACCCGTCTCATTCCAGCTGCGAGACACTTATTCAACCTGCATAGTTTGCACATTGTCCTGGTTATTTTGGTTACAACACATTGGCTATTAGATGGACAGACAAATTCCTATAAAATATAACCATGAACAAATTGACAATATGTGCATTAATTTTATTGTTTGCAATACTATTCATACCTTATTTAGACGAATGGCTCTCCGAAAGAACCCTTTACACGATTCGCAGGCATTTGCAGAAAAATTTCTGCCTTTTATTATAATTAAATAATTAAATTAATAAAAATATAATTAATAGCAAATACAATAGCAAATAGTCACTTGAGTTAACTTACAAAGTGTTTTATCCCCACAAACATCGCAAATCCCGCTCCCTTTGTATCGACTCATTATAATTAACGCAAAATTATTTAATTATTAGTTATAAATTAGTTATTTGTTATTTAAAACATCAATGTAGTCAGTTGTAAATCACAACCATGTTGCAAATTATGCAATACTCTATGTTATCGTGAAATATACAGTATTAAATTTGATAATTATATTCAGTACTGTTGCTAAACAATGACAACAACAAAATGTATTAACAATAAATTATTGGTTACATTCACGGGTTTTTCCAATCATTTTATTGAGTACATTAGTGAAGGGCATATCAATTATGTCTTACAGTTTAAGTTAAAGTAAACAAAATACACAACATATTAAACGTTAGATTAGTTTATTTACATTAATTTGTGATGAGTTCTGGTAAAGTTGTCACATTTATTGACGTAAAAGTTTATCATCATTTAAATAGCGATAATAAAAATACTGATGTTATAAACATGTAAATTTTAATTACTATAACTACTAATTTTGCTATGTTTCCGCTTAACCTAAATTACGATCATTGATATTAAAATTTATTTATTCAACTTTAATAACACAAACTATAATGTAAAATGTACATATTAAATATATACAAAAATTATAAGTATCTTGATCAAAATGTTAAAATAATGATTAAGCTTAATTACTATTAAATATTATTATTCATACTGTTTAGTGGTTAAGGTATAAATTGTGACGAAAATGACTTTCGAGGAATGACATTATCTCGTTTTTACCATTGTTTTTATCATTGTTTAAATATTTTCATATTTCATGCATTTTTCCTAAGAAATACACATACAAGCACTGAAACATATGTACACATTGTCCTAATTAGCATTTGACCCACATATGGGACACAAACTCACCCTTTTATGATATGCCTTTAGGCAACGCTTTCCTCGAAATAATACATTTCGACGCATTTCTCATACGATTTTCGTTCATTCATGTAATCATGTTTTTTATCAATAACTAGAATACGTTTTTATCATAAATAATGCTTTATTCATTGTATAATTGCATAAAACATAACACATCTAACGGCACCAAAATCGGGCGCCAACTCATGTATTTTCGCTCTCAAAAAGAGAGACATTTCATGTATAAACCGTAGCCCCAGAAATACTCATTTTTGGGCTATTCACTCGTTATTCATTCAATAAAAGCAACGGCACCAAAATCGGGCGCCAACTCATGTATTTTCGCTCTCAAAAAGAGAGACATTTCATGTATAAACCGTAGCCCCAGAAATACTCATTTTTGGGCTATTCACTCGTTATTCATTCAATAAAAGCGGCGTATTTTTGCACTTAAAATATGGGTACTCTCTCTTTCTTACGGCGTGTCGGCTTTGCTGGAAGCTTAGACTGCCTTCTGCTACTCTGCGTGTGTCTTTGACCACAAAGTTCTACCGGCTTTACCTTTCTTACCCTAAAATGCGGCGACAATATACGCTTAGTGCGCACAATTCCGGCGCCACAGCACTCGTCGCCCAATTCCGGCGACATACCCCGTAAACCCAGTACCCCCTACTTTGCATTCGTTCGCTCATCATTTCAGTGATTCATTCGCCACATTCGCGCGCGCCATAGACAATAAACATTAGCCCCCGTATTCACGCGCGCCCATACGTGAATCCACGCGATTCCCGCGTCTGTCGGTGAGTTGCGACAGCAGTGTTGAACCCGTGTGTGTGTCTTCCCGACGGTGAAACCGGTCATCGGATCAGTTCCCGTCCGTACGGATCGAACCCAACCCAAGATCCGTCACAAAATATTTTTAAGTCATTTATAATTTAATTAAGCACAAGCATCAAGCTCAAAAATCTCTATTGTTAGTGGACTACAATATGGTAGAAATTCTTTGTATTCTTCGCCCTTTGTATACATCCTTTCCATTTCACTCAAAGCATTCAAATCTGTGGACATATTTAGCAGATTTAATAGATATGAATGAGACTCACATTCGGACCCGTATTTCAATAGTAGATATCTTTGCAGTAAATATATATACAGTTGTTGTTCGAGTCTAACAAACATGGTATAAATTATTGCTAATTAAATATCAATATTTCCAATCATAACTTTATAAACACTTACTTTACTGTATGCTTGTGTTTAAGATGCAGACGATTAGGGTTGAAGAGTATAATCGCTGTTAACTATTATTGTTTGTATAAAATAATATTAAGTGAGTGTAAATCAATTATGATTAGAACATTTTACCAGATCAGTTATAATTTTATCATGTTTACAATAGAGAATGAATTTATCCATCAGCAATCTTAATTGGGGTAAATAAGGAACATTGCCCATATTAAACACATCCAGTTTAATTACAATTGTAGTCTCGTTATCCTATTTATATTGAAAATTATTCATTAGTAAAATAAACAAAATGAAAAACATGGTGATAATTAAATAGTCCAATAATTTATTATATAATAAATATTAATTAGGCTCACATGATTCAAGAAAAAACTATCTAGATCCTGATTATAATACATGCTTTGGCGCAATAAAATTAAATCAAGACAACCACTCTTGAGGAGTACCATCTGGTCATCGGAACAGATCCTCGTCAAGAATCCATTCAGACATTTAGCAAACTGTACGATATCTGCGACCAAGTCTTTAAATTTTATGTTGTATTTACAAATCATATCTTTAAAGTCATTCACAGACACCATATTTGCGGACAATTTATATTCAAATATTTTGGTTGCGCTCAACAGCTCTGCTATTCTGTTGGTCTCCAAACAGTTCCAGTCGTTTGGGTTATGGAGTGGTCTAATGATAGGCATAACTGCCAGTTCTGGCACTGAATTCAATTCAGTTGTCTTTACTTTGTTTTCATTCAATGATAATTTAATATCAATTTCCGATATCTGTTGTGTCAGCTCTTCGTCGCTAATGTTTACTGTTTTACCAATAATTTCAGTCAAAAAGTCGTGGCATTCAATGAATTGCTGTGAATGTGTGGACACGTCTGTAGCCGTAGACACCGGCGATGAGACCACACTATTATATCCATTGGGTTTGTGTTTTAAGATATTTAATTCAAGCATTTGTTTTCGGATTTTATTTTCTTCATTACTTCTTATGGACTCCTTTCAGACAAATGCAAAAATTAAAAGAAAGTTTATTAGATTTTAATAAAAAACTGTATAATTAAAAATTAATTAAACCACCTTTCTCATTCCGGCTGCATAGCACTTATTGAGTCGGCATAATTTGCAAATTGCCCTGGTTGATTTGTTTATAACGCACTGGCTATTTGCCGGACAGATAAATATCTAGATAAAATCAACATGATAAATTAATTTTTTTAAATATTATTTCTTTATAATACAATTCATGCCTTATTTTCACGAATAGCTCTCTTAAAGAACATTTTACACGATTCACATATAATTACCAAAACATTTCTGCCTTTGATTGAAATATAAATAAATCATTAAATAAAGAATAATACAATGGATTATAATATTTTAATTTATTATAATAATAACAAAAACAATTTCAATAAGTTCACTTACAAAGTGATTTATAATCGCCGCAAACTTCACAAGTTTTGTCCACTTTGTATGGACTCATTACAATAATTAAAGCTTAAATAATTAACTATAAATAATTTAGATATTAAATTCAATATAAATATTTAATTATATGTTATTATGACAATAATACAGCCATGTTTCAAATAGTGCAAATAGTGCATTTAATCTACTAGTAATTAAAATTATTTGCTGCACAATCATAACAAACATAATCTCATTACGTAATGTTAAATAAAACAAAAACTTTCAAGGTAATGTAGCTTATGCTAGCATTACAAGCATTTTAATGAATACTGTATAAAATGATAGATTTAAAATTTTTTGATTTAATTTGTATTTAAAAATTTATTTATAACTCGTTTACAAAATTATTATTCATTAAATACAATATTTTATTTAAAAATTCATATTTACACCAAATCTAATACCTCTTTAATGAGAGGTCCGATATAATGAGAATAAGGCATGAATTCCTGTATTCCGTACGTATACTGTATTTCTCGCAATACATTCAAGTCTTTCATCAAAAACATCAATTCTTGTAGTTTTGACTCCGATTCCGAGCGGTATTTCAATAGTAAATATCTTTGCAGTAAATATATATACAGTTGTTGTTCGAGTCTATAAAATCTTATAAAATTAAAACTATAATCTACTTAAATTAATGTGTTATATAATTGTACATATAATGTAGTTACTTACTTAACGGGCTCCTTGTGTATTAAATTAGGTCTTTTTGGATCAAAGAGTATAATTGCATGTAGCTAAATTAAAGTTTTAATTTTTTATTAGTAATTAGTATTTATAAAAGATTGTAATTAAATTAATAACTAAATTTTATACCAAATTCAAAACAATATAATCTTGGTTCAACAAACAAATTATTTTGGTTAAAAACTCCTTGACAAGATCACGTTGATTTACTTTATCCAATTTAAAAGAATCTAGATCGAATATTGCTGAGCTCTCTTGATCCTAATAATTAATAATAAATTTAAAACATGCATTATATAAATTTACATGTATGTCTACTAACCAAGCTCATTGTAAATTGTTCAGTTTGTGGATTATAACTCGTTACAAGACTTATAAAATTCATATCTATGTAGCCATATTTTATCAGAAGTAATTGATCATGGTCGCAAACATTTCCAAATCCATTAAGGCACTTTGAGAATTCAACTATCCTGGTGATTAAATTCTCATTTCTGGGGCAAATATATTTCATCATATCCTCCCTATTCCTTAATCGCAAATAGTTTTTACTCAAAGGATTACTGAATACATTACACGCCTCTATCAGCTCCGACACACGGCTCGACTCCAACGCATTCAGACTGTTATAATCGGTTATCTCTTTAAACACCGGCACTATTGCCAGTTCCTTATGTTTTTGATATTGATTACTGTTTACTAATTGATCATGTGTTTTGGTATATGATTTAGATTTGTCTGAATTCATATGCATATTAATTAAATCATTTATCCCATAGTTGTCTGTATTTTGTGGATAACCGATATTTTGTGATGAATCAAATATTTGTGATAAAACATCGCTTTCATCACAACTAATGTCTGATATCTGATGTAGTATTTTATCATTACTTTCATCGCTTATATCCAATGAATTTATATTAATTTGAGAAACAATTTCATGATTATGATTGCGAGTGATTTGATGTACATTTTCTAATGAATAATCTGTTGTCAATAGTTTATAACCAATTGTCTGTTTTTGTTTATTTGATAACTTTTTGGTTTTACTACAATCATTAATTCCAATTAATTCCTAAATAAAATTAATATTTAATTAAATTAAATACAAATGAAATAATAATTAATTACTAATTTAGTTACCTTGTTCATTCCGTTGGCCAAACACTTTTCAAGTCTGCATTTTTTGCATAATTGTCTCGTTTTAACCGTTATATCGCACCTCCCATTAGACGGACACATAAATGTCTATTAAATCAACATTTCATTAGTTTTAATCCAAAATATAATAATTTTGTGTTAAATAACTTGTAGTTTGAGTGCATTTCGTCTAAAAAACACTTTACATCCCTCACATGTTATGACCAAATAATTTCGGCCTAAAATAACATCAAAAGCATAATATGTAATAAAATATAAAATTAAATAAATATTTATAATTATTAAATAATAATCTTACCAAACGCTTTGTCGCCGCAAATCAAGCAAATTTTATTTAATTTACATTCAGTCATTGTTTCTATCAATTACTATTTGGATAACCATGCAACTATTTAATTTGTCAAATTTATAAATTTTGTTAGCATTAAATTGATTGACAGAAATATTAAATCACTAATAATTGATAAGTAATTAAAATGTATTGCTTTTCACAGATATAATACATAATAAGCGGCAATCTTTGTATAGTTATACCATAATTAATGGCTTATTAATTACTTTATAATGTAATGATTAATAAATAGTTAAACATAATATTTTTAAAATTCAATAAAATTGCCATTTTATGAAAGTTTTATTTGAAGGGCGATTTATTGTTTGTTAATGAGTTTTAATCATAACACAGATTAGATTTACAATTTTTACATAGATTTCTTATAAAATACGTCAAACTTTAGGTATATTCTAAGCACTGTAAAATATGTTACATTATTTGTTACATTCATTTTTAATATCTCATTAATAAGTTATTTAAAATAATTCAGATAAATTAAAAATTAAAAATGATTATCTATTTTAAATCTAATGTCTCTTTCATAAGTGGTCCGAAATAGTGGGCATAAGGCATGAATTCCTGTATTCCGTACGTATACTGTATTTCTCGCAATACATTCAAGTCTTTCATCGCTAACATCAAGTCTTGTACTTTTAATTCCGATTCCGACGGGTATTTCAATAGTAGATGTCTTTGCAGTAAATATATATACAGTTGTTGTTCGAGTCTAACAAACAAAATAAAATATAACTATTAGTTAAATGTATAATTTAAAATATTATATATCATAATAACTAACTTTACGGACTCCTTGTGTATTAGATTAGGTCGTTTCGGGTCGAAGAGTATAATTGCATGTAGCTAAATTAAAATGTTGATAATTAACTTTCTCATAAAAGTTTTGATTGATGTATAACCATAATTACTTACCAAATTTAAAACAACACTATCCTGGTTTACAGCAGAGATTAATTTATTTAGGAACTCTTTGACAATACCACCTAGATTTACTTTATCTAATTTAAACGCATCTAGATCGAGTATGGCTGAGTTATCCTGGTCCTATCAATATGATAAAATTTTAAATAATTGCATAATCGATTTAATAATACAGCGTTACTACTAACCAAACTTATTGTAAAATGCTCAGTTTGTGGATTATAGCTGGTAACAAAACTTATAAAATTCATATCCATATAACCATATTTAACCAAAAGTAATTGATCATGGTTGCAAACATTTCCAAATCCATTCAGGCACTTTGAGAATTGAGCTATCCTGGTGATGAAACTCTCATTTCTAGCACTAGTATACTTGACTATATCCTCCCTATCCCTTAATCTGAAATAGTTTTTACTCAACGGATTACTGAATACATTACACGCCTCTAACAGTTCCGATACACGGCTCGACTCCAACGCATTCAGACTGTTATAATCGGTTATCTCTTTAAACACCGGCACTATTGCCAGTTCCTGGTGTTTGTGATGTTGGTTACTATCGGTTGATTGATCACGTGTTGTCGCATCTATGTTAGATTCGTCTAAATTCATCAACAAATCAATTAAGCTATTTATTTGATAGTTGTCTGCATTTTGTGGATAAGTTGTGGTATTTTCTGGTGAATCAGATATTTGTGATAAAACATCGCTTTCATCACAACTGATGTCCGATATCTGATGTAGTATTTTATCATTACTTTCATCGATTATATCCAATGAATTTATATTAATTTGCGAAATAATTTCTTGATTATCATTCAAAGTGTTTACTGATTGACAATCATTTTCTGGTGTAGTATCTGTTGTCAATTGTTTGCAATTAATTATCTGTTTTTGTTTAGCTTTTTGTTTATTTATTAACTTTTTGGTTTGATTTGAATCATTAATGCCTATGAATTCCTGTATGAAAATAAATTTACAATTAAAATTAAACACTAAATCAATACTAAATTAATTACTTTTTTCATTCCGTTGGCAAAACACTTTTCAAGTCTACATTTTTTGCATAATTGTCTCGTATTAACACTTATATTACATTTTCCATTAGACGGACACATAAATCGCTGTCAAATTAAACACGTTATTAGTTTTATTTATAAATAAGTTACATTAATAAATTAATTAACCTGTGGTTTGAGTGCATTACGTCTGAAAAAGGCTTTACACGACTCACATGTTAGGACTAAATAATTTCTACCTATAAAATATATCATGTATTTATAAACACAAACATATTATACTGTACAATAAAATAAAAACTATAAATATTAGTTTACCAATAGCTTTGTCACCGCAAACCAAGCAAGTTTTATTTAGTTTACATTCATTCATTATGTGTATTGAATTTACACGGTATGTATAAAGTACTATTAATTATTATTAGGATGATGTTGGTATTATTATATTTATTAAATTATATATTTGATTGACAACACATGATACTATCACTAGTAATCACTATAACTGATATTAGTACCACTAATATAATACATATTACATTTAGCGGTTATCCTTTATGTGGTTAATTGCTTTATAATATGATTGATTAAAAATAGTTAAACATTTATAAACATTATTATAAATCTATTAAATAAATGTTAATCGAAAATCAATTGAAATAAAAATTAAAATATACTTTACAGTTGGAATATAAACACACTGTAAAAATATAATTGATTACTTAAGCTAAATCACAACAATGTTATTGTATTTTCCAACAGTCCTTCAATAAAATTACCGACATTTTTGAAGATTTTGTTTGAAGGACAAACTGATTGTTCATGAATTTTATTTATAACATTGATTAGAGTCACAACTTTTACATAGATTTCGTATCAAATAGATAAAACTTTAGGTGCATTTTAAACCCTATTGTTTTTCACCTAATTAAATAATATAAAATATATAAAATTTAAATTCTAATTTGCATCTAGATACAACTATTAATAAGAACTTTAAAAAATTTTATTGTACATAAAACTAGTTTTCATTTAAATTAATATCATATATCTCTTTAATAAGTGGTCCAAAATAATTCAAATGCTCTTTAATTTCTTCTAATCCTTGGGTTATATCGTATTCTCTCATAATTAACATCTCTTTTACTAAATTCATTACTGTTTGAAGTTTTGTCTGTGACTCCCATTCCGAGCGGTATTTCAATAGTAGATATCTTTGCAGTAAATATATATACAGTTGTTGTTCGAGTCTAACAAACAATTTAATTAATAAATTATTTGTTTTATGTAAATTGTAAATTAAACTAAATAATTCATTATATTATAAACTTACGCCACATTATGCTTATGGGTTAGATTTGGTCGATTGGGATTGAATAGCACTATTGCCATAAACTACATAATAAATATAAAATGCTTAATTAATTATTTAAATGCTAATATAAATATTATTAAATTAGAATAAATACCAAATTATTTACAACCGGATCATTCTTGACATCTAGTTGCAATTTACGCATGGTACCTAACATTATGTCTACATAAT
Organism: Medioppia subpectinata; assembly: GCA_905368565.1. Classification (NCBI taxonomy): domain Eukaryota; kingdom Metazoa; phylum Arthropoda; class Arachnida; order Sarcoptiformes; family Oppiidae; genus Medioppia; species Medioppia subpectinata. The sequence continues at coordinate 76,031 of CAJPIZ010000006.1, forward strand.
TGACATTTTTGAATCCTAACTCATTCAAACTTATTACAATACAGTTATCACTTCCCTGGAAAACGTGGTAAATAAATAAATGTTAATAAACAAATAAATTTATAAAATTAAAACATACCATATACAGAGTAAGGCTGTTATTTGCAATATTATAGCCATTATTGCTGCTAATGTGCATCAATTCAAGTGACCCGTACTTAAAGAGCGCCAACTGATCGGTAAAACACAGGTTTGAAAAACCGGTCAACCCTTTGCACAAAGCGATCAAATCACTGATCAGATACTCAGCTCTTTGTGTCGACAATTTGACCATTTCTTCCTTATCACTCACTTTAATGGCATTCGTAGGCATCGGATAATCCAATACTTTACACGCCATCAATAGCTCCGATACCCGACTGGTTTCCAATTGATTTAAGCCGTTATAATCAGTGAGTGATTTAAATATGGGAACGACTGTTAGTGTTTGCATTTTGTGGCAATACTTGTCAATCAGTGTAGTGTTTGTCGTTAAAATATTTTCAATTTCGCCAATTTGTTTGTTTAGGTCTTTGTTATTGATTTTGGGTGTGTTTTGAATCCAATCAAACATTAGATCCAATTCATTAGTGTCTTCGGCGGACACCGAGTTGTCTGTCGTCTCAGATCGGAAAGAATCTGTGTTTTGTGGCAACGATTTTACTCTTCTCTTCCTCTCCAAGAGCTGAAGTCGTCTCAATTGGTTTTCGTCATCACTTCGTATCAATTCCTATACAATTAACGTATGATTTACTATACAATCACTTAATTGTCAGCAATTAATACCTTTTTCATTCCCACAGCCAAACACTTTTCAAGTCTACATTTTTTGCATAAATGTTTTGTTTTTGAGTTTATAATACATTTGCCATTTGATGGACAGTATAGTGTCTGCCAATAATTAAATAGTTTTAATTTATTAATTAATATTATAAAATAGATTTAATAATTATTTATTACTTCATTTTTAAGCGCATATCTCCTGAAGAATCCCCGACAAGATTCACACGTAAACACAAAGAAATTTCTGCCTGCTCATTTATTGATATAAGATATAATTAATTAACAAGTTAATAAAATATAAGTAATACAAACTTTTAGCCGTATTTCCACACACTTCGCAAATAAACATTTTTAAAAATATTAAAAAGTTTCAATTTTATTATTTTTATAATTGTATATTTATTTATATTAATAAACTTAGTAAATTTTATGATATTTACAATTATTTGATTTATATTAATTAATGAATTAAATATAATAATAAATATTGTGATTTTTAAATGTATAAATAACTGAAAATACAGAATTATAAATCATGTTGTTTATAATTTTACATTATCTAATTCTCAAATAGTCCTTCACTACAGTTATTGACATTTTAATTGATAATTTCATTTGATAGACAACTCAATGAATTTTAATGTGTTTGTAATAAGAATGTATATTTTATTTATAATAAGTTAAGTTCTTAAGTTAATAACACTGTTAGCATCTATTATCTAGATTTGTTACCAATAAACCATATTCTTTATATATTTACAATATTTTTACATTTATTTTTACAAATTCATATTTATTTTTACAAATTCATATTTATTTATAAGTAGTTATAAATATTGTTATTTATGTAAGTTATTTAATAAATATAGTAATTTAATTTTCACTTAATGTCATTTAAATCATACATTTCTTTAATAATTGGTGCAAAATAGTTGTTATTCTCTTTGTATTCCTCCACAATAAATGTTACATTAAATTCATTCATAATTATTATCTCTTTTACTAAATTCATTAGTGTTTGAAGTTTTGTTTGTGATTCACATTCAGACCGGTATTTCCATAATAGATATCTTTGCAGTAAATATATATACAGTTGTTGTCCGAGTCTAATAAACAATTCATGAAATTAATAAACAATTAATTTACAATTAATTAATTGTATATAAATAAAAAATTTACTTCACGTTATCTCTATGGTATAGATTGGGTCGATTGGGATTGAATAATACTATAGCCATAAACTACATGATAAATAAAATTATTTTTTTATTCAAATATAATGCATTGATAATCATAATAATAATTACCAGATTATTTACAACAGGGTCACTTTTCATGTGGTCGTGTAATTTATAAATGAAAGTTTTCAGCGTTTGTAAAAAACTATAATTCTTGAAAATAAAATCATCAAATTTTACGGAAATAGTGCTGTCGTTGTCCTGTAATTAATAAATATTAAGTTAATTTTTGTAAACAATTATAAAATAAATAAAATTAAACTGTAATTATTAAAGCTGATCAGAATATGTATTTATTCTTGGTCAAATATGTTATATAATATTTATTAAAAATGGTCAAATATGTGCTCATATATTTACTAAAAAGGGGTCAAATATTTACTTATATATTTACTAAAAAAGCCATAAACTACATGATAAATAAAATTATTTTTTTATTCAAATATAATGCATTGATAATCATAATAATAATTACCAGATTATTTACAACAGGGTCACTTTTCATGTGGTCGTGTAATTTATAAATG